>SZWC01001972.1:14918-50877 GCA_023375785.1 Penium margaritaceum | reverse complement strand
GCGTCCGTCTTTTGATTCTGCACGTCTAGGTTCAGACGGCGTAGGATTCTGACATGTGTGCGCAGAGTTACGGCCAAAACAGTGGTTTTGGGCCGGTTTTAGGACAGCTTTTGGATTGCCGCGTGCGACACCCGCCGTGCGCCGCGGCAGGTATTTATGCCTTGGACCTTTCATTTGTCATTTCTCTCTGCATATGCTATATTGAAGCATTCTGACACTGTGTCTTGTGTCTCCTAGCCAAACCCTTGCCGTTGTGTGTACGACCTGTGACTGTCGTCACCGTCTGACCAGGCACTGACGCCCGGTCAGCGGCTGTGTTGCTAGGAAGCTTCTACGCACTTTCTCATGGACATGACCCAAGGGATCACTGTAAGCCGTGTACGACACACACAACAACAATCCCCCATGACTGGAGGGCGATACACGTCCATGCACATGCACACACTAATGATATACAAGGAAGGGAACACACAAACGCTGTTGGCAGCAAACACAGCACACGCAAGGTGGCACATGAGGAGTCAACCTGCATCAGGAATGGGGCAGAGTTCCACAGAACGAGTGGCTGCATGAAACTTCGAGCAATCTAGAGTCTTGGTCAGAAAATCCGGGCGCTACCTGTCAGTGCCAACGTGGATGACTTGGATCTCCCACAGTCAACGAGCTCACGCACAAAGTGGTGCTAATTGGAAATGAATTAGGGCATGCAGGCCCATGCAAAAACAAACATGAGCTCCGTGTGTGAGTGCAATGCATGACGGCAAGAATTTGGCTAAGTCTGGAACGCTGAATATAAAGAACAAGGAGATTTTACAAATGAGCCCCTAGCAGGCTCATATAGGGGCGCCGGCAGCTAACATCACCGGGCCCCGTCACCCCTGCTGAACCCAAATGAGTCAACAGGGAGAACACACTTCATACACCATGAGAGCAACAAAGGTGGTCTCCTCGAGGCACCGGAACAGCTCTCCGAGTGCCCGGGTCGCGACCACCGAGAAAACATGAGCAGTGCCCAAAAATCTCGGAATCAACGTCCAGACATCACAGACGACTTTCCGAACATCGGAAGGCCCACAACAGCCATCGGGTCTCCTCGTCGCACCGGTACAGTCGACCGGGTGCGCGGGTCTCAACCCACCAAGAAAACTATCCTACCTCCTGACAAGCCCACATGGCTGCCGGAACGCATCGACCGCGTCTCGCCGGCGCTTTCATAGGTGCTGGAGAAGTCTCGGTGCAGTCCGGACTCCCGTCGTGTCGTCACGCCCTCCTCTGCCATATACCCCGAATGTGGGTATATCGGTAAACTAGCAGTGTCGGTCGTGACGGGTGGAAGCCACACAGACCAACACTCCCCCTGGCTGACATAGCCGTCTACGCCAGAACGAATGAACGACAGCATGGAATAACGTATGCCAAACCACAATATGCACCAGGCAATCATGCATACAGATCTCTGCTACTCATCTAAGGTCTCCCTAGACACTGGCACATAGTAACAAGTGTCTGGATCTCGACCATGAGAGGAGGGATGCATACGTGCAAAAACCAGTGTTATGCGCATCACACACATGTCAGGCAACAAGATGGTCTCCTCGTGACACTGGCGGTACCAGGGCCCGGGTCTCGACCGCTACGAGCAATCCAACACAATAGTATCATCATCCAAACACAAGATCATGGGAGGGTCTCCTCGTAACACGGGTGAAACGCACAACGTGTCCGGGTCTCCACCAACAGCTGGCATGCACATGCCACACACAGTATAGCCACTCACCAAGACACACGATCACATGGTCTCCTCGTGACACTGGTACAACGCAACAAGTGTCCGAGTCCCGACCAACAGGGTGCTATCATGTACATGCAGCTGTGCAGGCATGCAGCACGAGCCACATGCGGGATGCTGTAGATGCTCACAACAGAGCATGGACCTCGCCATGCATCTCCCATGACGTCGCGTCAGGTTGAGGTCCACACAACACTCCCCCTGGACAGATGAACCTGGTAACGATTTCCTCGATGGAGATGCTGATGCCGTAGCTGAACAGATCATGAGCGATGAGTCATGTAGTGTGTCCAACATGCAGAGAGAGCTCCCCCTGTCAAGTGCGAGTCAACTCCCTCCCTCAAAGACGAAGTGGTGTCTCCGGCTACGACTCCTCACGTGAATCTGCATCACCTAGGGTATACCAGTCCTCGCGTGACTGCCAAGGGTCCCAACTCACAGTCTCTCCTGCCTTCGTAATGCCGCGATTCATCTGTGTACGCCAGAGGAACGGGAATGGGCAAGCAGCACACGTGCGTGGATGAAGTGGCGGAGCTCGCCTCCGATACGGGAAAGCACACCCTAAGACACAAGGATGTACTACCAGAAGAGGAGAGCTGGAGCGACGAACCGAATCACCACTCGTGGATGAAGATGACGATGGGGCAGGTGAGTCGGGTGGATGAAGGTGCGTGACGGCAGTAGTAGAAGGAGCGATGATGAGGTTGACAAGAGCGAGGATGGCGGAAGCCGAAGGCACGCTCACCTCTCCTATAACAGTGTCCCCAACGAACGTCATACTCGGATCTCGTACAAGATCCTCCCCGGGTATAGGTGTGCCAGATGCTGCTGGCGGAAGGCTCCTGCCAATAGAAGTGATGCTGCCCTCCTCTGAGAATCGCTCACGCGCTGCCATCATCTCCCGCTGTAGCATGACTACACGCTCCTGCAGATCAGCATAATCTGCCTCGGACATGTCGAGGTGGCCCATGTCGACCTGGTGCAGAATAAACTCTGCCTCACTGGATGCTGCACATGGAGACTGCACAACTCGTGAGTACAACGCCATCTGCATCTCTGCTGCTAAAGACGATGGAACTGGTGCTGATGTATCCTCCTGGGGGTCAACCAAGCTCGCAATGTGCTGAGACGGTGGAACATCGGATGCAGCTGCACGTGTCGCACCCACATAAGAGCTTGTGTCTGTCATGCGAGGAGTGAGCGGTCACATGCCGAGAGAGAAGGAGAAGGAGGAGTCGTCAGAGTCCGTAGAGCATGTGGAAACGTCATCCGTGTAGGTACTGCCACTCTCAACATCGATGTGATCGATAGGGTCACCAACAGGTGAATCCGAGGGGGCTGAACTCAGCTCCTGTTGACGAGGTGACTCCATGTGGATGTATGGATCTGCTCCGGTATCCTCGACTGCCGCCGTTATGGACACAGGTGTGCAAGGCTCCAGCTGAACAATGTCCGTCAAGGCGACCAACAAGCGCAGCTGGCGCTCACGCACTGTCTCGTCGGGAAGGCTGGTCGCTGCCACCTGCTCAATAATGGAGTGAAGACCACCATCTCACTCTGTCATGTGTGTCGGTGCTCCGTTCTGTACATGGGACGTAGATTCAGGGAACATGGGTGACTCCTGACGCTGAAGCTGGTGCTCAGGTAGCGCAGATGACACGGTGAAGCCTGTTGAGTCTGCTGCAGCACGTGTCCCAATGACACCTCTCAAAACTGCTGCTCTCAAGAATGCCTAAACCTCCAAAAGACCAACTGGCCGACTCTGCTCATGCACTGCGACTGCTATCATACTGGTGTGAATCTCTTACGCCAACGCCCCAGGAGATGTGTGTGCGGTATCCCGATCCACGCGGGACTCCTGTGCCATTGCCAGGCCGCTACCGGTCGGAGTCGCAAGTGGCACCGCCAAGGCACGCGGGACCTACACTCCTCCTGATGCAACCTGTTGTTGCAGAATGTCCGACTGCTGCCCCAGCGTAGATGTTGACCTCAATGACATGCACGTCCCAAGCACGCCAACATCCTCCGGACTGGTGTGAGTCTGCTACACACTCTCCCCCAAAAGTATGGTAGATGTATCTCGGTCCGTACGATAATCCTGTGCCACCCCTGGGCCTCTACCGGTCGGAGCCACGAGTGGCACCATCCAAGGACGCCGTGCCTGCACTCCTCCTGACGTCCCCTACTGCTGTGGAAGATCTGGATCCAACCTGGATGATGAAAGGCAACTCTCCACCATGAACGCCATGTCAGGGTCAGACTGCACGCCATGTGCTGTCACCGTATCATTTGAGTTTGCCTGAGCTAACGCTCGGGCAGGACGGCCCGGCGCAAGTGCGGATCCTGTCGCTACTGTCACATCACGCAATGCGCGGTGACCACACTCCCCCTTGACAGGTACAGCAACGGAGGCCAAGGTGGTGGACGATGTATCAACACCGGCGTGAGCACGCCGTGCGGAGCGCTGACGCCGACGTCACAGAGTCACTCGAATGGAACGATTGCATGAAGGAATGTCATCGCAAGATGGCGTCGTGGTCGCAAAGTGAAGGATCGACAGGATGGTGGCAGCCTAGGACTCGCTGGCGGATGGAGGTGAAGGTACACCATCCGATGAGGAAGGAGGAGAGGATGGAGAAGATGTGATCGAAGACGCCGTCGACAAACGAGTAGCAGGAGGACGCTCAGTGACGACGATGTCACAAAGCCGCTGCACCGTCGCGACGAATATGCTTGCCAGAGGTCCAGCTAGGGGATCTACCAACGCCGGTAGATCCGTATGTTGTGGGGGACGCAGGCTCAAACGAGGCTGTAGCCAAGGTAGATGCCAGCTGGGAGGGCGCGTCCAACAGCGACGCCAACCATGACGTCCATCACCACAGTAGTAACAGGCGAACGCACAAGGCGCCTGCTCAGATGTCCGCGCACTCATCTCGTGCGCTGGATGATGGATAGGTACCAAGGGCACCTACTCCCAGTGGTAAACACCAAGCCACGAGAGAGAACGAGGCCAATAGGCACAGTCACTCCTGGAGGTCACGGCGTCCGGGTCAGCAAACGTGACCAGACGGACAAGCTGCACTACCACAGCACGCCCGGAGACTACACTCTGACTAACTGCAGCCACTAATGCTGCTGCCACTAATAGAGCGAAGACTGCTCCAAGACTAGAAGGGGTGGCGGCTGAAGGTGTGGCTGCTGCTCCAAGCGGTAGACGACCCAGCCCTCGGAGATGGTAAGACTCAAATCCGTCGTCGATCCTACAGGGTGAAATGCGCGCAACAATCCACGGGCCCCAGGAAGACACCGGTCCAGGACGCGTCTTGAAGCGGAGATCGCCGCCGACGACCGTCCGCTGTCGGTTGAGAAGGAGAAAGTGCAAGCTGTCGCGCAGCCGCCGCACTAGGTAGTCGTCGACACTCCACCGCTGGATGCTGCTATTGCGGCTATGAGAGCTGCTACTGCTGCGGCGGTAGTAGTTGGAAGATCATCCTTTTTCTTTTACTATTTTTTTTCCTTGCCCACGGCCACCCCCCTCTTTTTTTTTCTTTTGCCCTAACCCTCCACCAGTTTTTTTTCTTGGTCTCCCCTCTGCTGGCCTTAGGCCTTTGCCCCTTTTTTTGTTGCTTTCTCTCCATTTCTTTCACTCGCTTTCAGGTGTACTTCTTTTTGTGTTTTTTGTTACTCGCCCCCCCTTTTCTCGATTGCTCGTAAGGTGGGCGAACGGAGAAAAAAAAGGAGGAGGGGGGGTTGTCCGGCCCTCCCTCCCGTGCACGCGTGCTCACTGAGCGAGCGAGTGAGCGAGTGGGTATGGGGGGGAGGAGGGAGCGCGGGGGGGTCCTGTCCGCCCCTCTGACCCGGCCCCTCCTTCCGTCGGCCGACAGGGCCGACGGGGCCGAGGGGGCCCACGAGGACGACGGGCGCCCTCCGAAGGGCCCCTCGGAGGGGCTCGGCGGGGCAGGTGGAGGGCCCCCTGAGAAGGGGAGGAAGGGAGGGGGGGTGCGAACGGGGCCGACAGGCCCCCTCAGAGGATCCCCCCCTCAGAGGAGGGCTGTGAGGCCCTCCTCGTAGCGGTAGCAGCAGCTGTAGCGGCAGGTGCTGCTGCTGCGGTTGCTGCTACTACTACTACTTCTCTTGCTGCTGTTGCTTCTGCTGCTGCTGCCGCTCTGCCCGACAGTAGCTACTACTGCTTGCTACTACCGCCGTGGCTGTTGCTGCTGCTTGCTGATGCCGACGCTGCTGCTTGCTACTGTCGCCGCTGCTGCTGCTGTTGCACGTTGCTGCTCCTGGCGTCGCTACTGTACACTACTGCTGTTGCCGCCGCTGCTATAGTGACTGCTACCGCTACTGCAGCTGTTTTTGCCACTGCTGCTGCTGCTGCATGCTGCTGCTGCTGCTGTTGTAGCGGCTGATGTGCTGCTACAGCTACTTTCGCCGCTGCTGCTCCTGCTGCACACTGCTGCTGCTGCTGCCGCCGCTGCTACTGCTGCTGCTGCCGTTGCTACTGCTACTGCCGCCGCTCCTGTGGCTGCTGCTGCTGTTGCTTTTGCTGTTGCCGCCGCAGTCTTAGTGCTGCTATGCGCGGCTCACCACCCCTATGGCATACGCGTGCAGTCGCTTTGCGCTCCCTCACGCTGCTGCCGGCGTGGCGCCACATGGCGCGTTCTCTTTACGTTCCGCCCAGTGCTACTGCTTCTGCAGCTCACACGACCCCCTATGCTCTGATACCAAATTGGAAATAAATTAGGGCATGCAGGCCCATGCAAAAACGAACATGAGCTCTATGTGTGAGTGCGATGCAAGACGGTAAGAATTTGGCTAAGTCTGGAACGCTCAATATAAAGAACAAGGAGAGTTTACAAATGAGCCCCTAGCGGGCTTATATAGGGGTGCCGGCAGCTAATCGCACCTGGCCCCGTCACCCCTGCTAAACCCAAACGAGTCAACAGGGAGAACACACTGCATACACCACGAGAGCAACAAAGGTGGTCTCCTCGAGGCACCAGAACAGCTCTCCGAGTGCCCGGGTCTCGACCACCGAGAAAATATGAGCAGTGCCAAAACATCTCGGAATCAACGTCCAGACATCACAGGCGGCTTTCCGAACATCGGAAGGCCCACAACAGCCATCTGGTCTCCTCGTCGCACCGGTACAGTCAACCGGGTGCACGGGTCTCAACCCACCGAGAAAACTCTCCTACATCCTGACAAGCTCACATGGCTGTCGGAACGCATCGACCGCGTCTCTCCAGCGCTGTCGTAGGTGCTGGAGAAGTCTCGGTGCAGTCCGGAGGCCCGTCGTGTCGTCAGGCCCTCCTCTGCCATATACCCCAAATGTGGGTATATCAGTAAACTAGCAGTGTCGGTCATGACGGGTGGAAGCCACAAAAACCAACAGTGCTTGGCATTGATGTGCTTTGTGCGTGCATGAAACACACCTGAGTTCTTGGCGATTGCCTCCGCACTTATGTTGTCACACTGAAGGACCATGGGGGGAATGGACTGACACAGTTCACGTAGTAGATGGAGAAGCCAGACACTGTCTGGCTTCTCCATATGCTGTGTGGCACAAGTGTGGCCGTTGCATGACTCTATTATTCTCTATGATTCTGGGATGTAGTAGATGCTAGGGGCCATACATTCTCACTGCCGTGCCCCGCATTATGTTCTCTTGCCTTGCATGTGCTGGGGGAGCTGCATATTTCCTAGGTGGTGATCCTTAGGGGGGCACCATGCCGGTCTTGGCCGTACATCGGTGAGCAGCCGTCCTCGGTTATTCCGAGTGGTTGGGCTCGACCCCCGGGTGGCGGCACTCGCTCACCCGAGCTTGATGCTCGTGGTGGGTGTGTGTTCACCGGTCCTAATCACACTCGCTCTCTCACATTTTCTCTGTCTTGGTTGAGTGCACCTTCCTAATGCAAGTTACCGCATCCATGGCGTGTCTTACGCTACACTGGTCGTTGTGCTCACCTGCCCCACCATACATGGGTTAGCCAAGGGATTTCTTAGTAAATACATTGCCCCATCAGTCTGCTGCTCTAGAGTCTAAGTCTGAGTGCTCTGGATTTGTTACTAAGATACGCGCGCGCCAGTGTTGGCGTCAGAAAGCAGCTCAAAACTGGAAGTAACTGATTAGGAGTGAAGAATGAGCAACAATGGGAGACCCCTCCAAGTTCTAGCTCCCCCTCACTGTTGGTTTTCGCGCATCTCTCATTGTACTCTGTTGTGTCCTCTCGGCTTGTGTACATCGGTGTGCAGATGACTGACGACGACACTCGACGCTGCTCGAGTGTCGCTCGGTGGAGCCGACGCGCGCTGAGGCCCACGCACCATTCGCTGGAGCCTCCTCCCTCCGGTGATGCGCTCACCTCCATGAGCAGGCCTCCTTGGTGGTTGGGCCGCCGGCGGTCACTGCCACTGCAGATGCTATTTCCATGTACCCAGCTCTTTTTCTGGTTGTGGCATTGCGTCTGCATTGTCATGCTATGCCTACGGTTTATGTCTCCTGTTGTGTGGCCCTGTTTGGCGTCACTGACTGTCGTACGCACTACCCGGGTTCGGGCAACCATAACTCTTTGCTGCTATTTTTCTAGCTGATTCTCACTGCACGACTGCGTTTGCAACGTCGGTATTATGGTATGGTCCAGTTTTCAGGCAAAACGGACGACGCCCGGGTTTTAGGCTGTTGGGCGTTTGGCAGGGCTCACCGAGAAAACCCTGCCTGCCAGAAAATAGGTCTAGGACTTTTTTTTTATTGGCTGGTTAGCTGAGTAACAAGTTCTACACCAGTGGGGGGGAGCTAGAACTTGGAGGGGTCTCCCATTGTTGCTCATTCTTCATTCCTAATCAGTTGCTTTCAGTTTCCAGCTGCATTCTGGCGCTAACACTGGCGTGCGCACATCTGAGTAACAAACCCAGAGCTTCATGACTTAGTATGTAGAGCAGCAAACTGAGGGGGCAGCAGACTTAAGCAACGAGCGTAGAAGCCCGCACGCTGCATCAACAACGCTTCTGACCCAACCTGTTGCCTAGGTTTTCCAGCTTGGTATCAGAGCCAGAGCGTAGCAACAACAGCAGAAGACTGGCGTACAGGTGCCAGACAACGCCGGGGTATCCCCATATGCGCCAGTGCAGGGGAAATGCTGCCGGATTTTTTCCGGCAGCATTGACCCGCCCAGTGGCGGCGTTAGATTTTTTCCCACGGCCACTGGGCTAGGGGAAATGCTGCCGATTTTTTTTCGGCGGCACTGACCCCCATGCGTGACGTGAGGAGGTGAGCGGCAGGCCGCCTCCAATACCTGCGGGCGACGACGCACGCTACAATGTCACCCAGGTGTAGTGACTTGCACCAGCGCGCAGCAGTAGCAAAGTGCAGCAGCGGCAGCCGCAGGCAACGACAGCGAGCAGTGGCAGAAGAAGCCAGCAGCAGTTGCGTGGAGCAGCAGGTGCATGCAGTAGCAGCAGCAGGCAAAAGCAGCAGCTTGGAATAGCCCGTAGCAGCAGCTCCCAGCAGTAGCAGCAGCAGTAGCAGCACCGGGCAGCAGCGGCCCGCAGCAGCAGCCCGTAAGAGCAGTGAGCAGCAGGCGCAGCACGCAGCAGCTGCAGTAGTGGCAGCAGCAGCAGTGGCAGCAGCAGCAGCGGGCTGCAGCAGCCGTAGTAGCGAGCCGTAGGAGCAGCCGATTGTAGCAGCAGCGAGCAGCTCCTCGTAGAAGCCAGCAGCGGTTGCTGCAGCTCGCAGCCCGCAGCGAGCAAGCAGCGAGTAGCAGCCTGTTGCTGCCAGTGAGCAGTAGCTCGGTGTTGCCGGGGAGTAGTAGCTCGCTATTCGCAATAGACAGCGGGTAGCTGCCCGCTGTGACAAAGAAAAAAAAAAGAAAAAAAATGAGAAGAAGAAAAAACACAAAAAGAATCCCCCTCCCCATTTTCTTCTCTGTCGCGGCCGCAGTAGCCACCTTAGCTGCCGTAGTAGTCATAGAAGCCGCAGCAACTTGCAGCAGCAGAAAACTACTGCTGCAAGTGCAACCCCAGTAACAGCAGCAACAGTTGTAGTCGTAGCCGCAGGAACAACAGCAGCAGTTGTAGCAACAACAGCAGCAGTAGTAGCAGCAGCAGTAGTAGCAACAGCGACAGCTACAGCAGCAGCGGCCCCAACAACTACCGCTGCTGATGTTAGCATCCCGTTGCTGGCGTCACTGTTGACATCACTACTGACGTCATGAACAAGGAAAAAAACAAATGGGGGGAGAAATGGAAGGGGTCAGACAACCAAAGGGGTGGGTAGAACTCCCACCGTCCCAAGCTACTACTGATATCAGCAACACAGAAAAAAAAAACAAAGGACACCAAACCATGGCTGGTAGCCCCGGTGGGGAGGGATCCCCCTCTGTTGAGGTGACCCCAAGCCCCCCTTTCTTGAAGCGACTGCAACAGTAGCAGCAACAGCAGTAGCAGCATCAGCAGCAGGAGCAGCAGCACCAGCAGTAGCATCAGCATCAGCAGCAGAAGCAGCAGCATCAACAGCAGTAGTAGCAACAACAGCAACGGCCCACTAGTGTCGTTCGTGGCAACCCTAACCCCCTCGCTACTCTTCAGCAATAGCTTGCTGCCTTGACGAAGTAGCTTGCACCGCTACATCCATCAGCCTCCCAGAATGCCACCAGTGCGCCGCCATCGTTCATCCCTCCAGGGCACGCCAGCCCAGCTATGTCTGCTGCCACGCACTACCTGGCACAGCAGCAGACTTAGCGCCAACGGCAGACAGTGACCTCTGTCCTTGGCCCCACTCTGGACGCCGGCCGTAGGCAGAAGGACTTTGAGACGCCGCCGTCGCCGCTTTAGGCCGGCGAGCAGTTCCGGAGCTGGGAGCTCAGCTTCCGGATCTTGGCGCAAGGTGAGGACCTGTGGGCATACTACACCCGCCCCTATGACCCCACCCAGGCCGACCAGCTGTATGACGCTGATCACGCTGTCCATGCCCTCGTCCCAGTCGCCCCTCCAGCTTCTCGCCTAGCCCTCGAGCCTTTCCTTGGTGACTTCACCGCTTGCGCCATCCCAGACCCTACAGCCGTATGGCACATCCTCTCCCGGCCTCATTGCCTGTCCAGCGACGCTGAGATCAAGCGTCTTCTCCGGGAGTTCAACCCCCTGCACATGGGGGAGAGCGAGATGGTCACCCCCTACTAGCAGTGGGCGGAGGACATCCTTCGTTGTCTCGGCACATCCGTCCCACCCCCTCTGTCCGCACTCCTCACCATCAAGTGCGGCGCCACCAGCACGTACACGGACATCTTCGTGCACTACCCCCAGGACATCCTCTCCACCATGGCGGCCCAGGGCACCCTCATGCCCTGGGCATACGAGCTCTTCCTCCACATTGAGGAAGCTTGTCTGGAGTACCAGCTCCATCGCACAAAGGCTCTTGCATCCCCTGCCATCGCCTCCCCTATTGTCGCCTCCGTGGCCGTCACTTCTCTCGCCACAGCTACCTCATCGTCTTCGGGAAAGAAGAAGAAGAGCCGGAACAAGAAAGGCAAGGGTCCGTCGCAACAGCAGCAGCAGCAGCCGTCGGCCGGGTCCAGCGATGGTGGCTTGGTCTACCACAACTGTGGCCAGCCCGGGCACGGGTGGTACTTGTGCCCTCTCCCGACGGACAAGGCGCGTGTCATCGCCACCATGCATCACCAACGGGAGCGTTGTCTCGCCTCTGTCGCCGTCACTTTCGCTGGCCCTGACACTTTTACCTCGTCCAGCAGCTCCGCCACTCCGAAAGCTCCGCCAGTCACGAAGACACCTGCGCTGCAACAGTACTATCCACAGCCATTGGCGCCTCCGCTCCCCTCACCGACACCGTCTCTCCCTTACCAGGGCTCTAGTGCCGTCACTCCGCACTTGGTCTGCCAACACCACTGACCAAGCACCTGTCCAAGGCCTGGCGCTTTTGGGATCCCTCCCGGCACTACATCGTCGAGTCTTAGGATGCCCTCTACTTTGAGGACCTGTTTCCTCGCGACCTCATTCGCTCCGGCTCGTCCCTGTCTATCCCGTCGCGTGGGGGGGTGAGTCCGTCCTCCGTCCTGCCGCTTCCGGGTGACACATCCCCCAGTCCGTCTGAGCCGGCAGCCCCAGTTACGTCTGCTGGCCCTTCCGGGCCCACGGCCCCAGTCGTGTCCGCTTGCCCCTCGAGGCCCACGGCCCCAGTCGTGTCCGCTTGCCCCTCGAGGCCCACGGCCCCAGTCGTGTCCGCTGGCCCCTCCGGGCCCACGGCCCCAGTCGTGTCCGTTGGCCCCTCGGGGCCCACGTCCCCAGTCGTGTCCACTGGTCCCTCTCAGCCGGCAGCCCCAGTGGCGTCAGCTGGCCCCTCCGGACCCACGGCCACATTCGTGTCCGTTGGCCCCTCCGGGCCCACGGCCCCAGTCGTGTCCACTGGTCTCTCCAAGCCGGCAGCCCTAGACGCATCTGTTGGTCCGTCCGTGCCGGCAGCCCCAGTTGTGTCCGTTGGCCCCTCCGGGCCGGCAGCCCCAATCGCGTTCGCTAGCCCATCCGGGCCAGCTGTCCCGGCTGCATCCGCGGGCCCCTCCGGACCAGCAACCCCGTCTGCCTCCATTAGCCCGTCGGACTCAGTTCCATCTCCTGCCCTGCCACGCTAGACATGTGGCAAAGGCGGTAGCCTCTGACCCTGACCATCGGTGAGCACGCAGACTGTCGCACCACGCTCCGTGGCGCCTCGACCCCCAGTGGCTCCACGTATCTCCTCCACTCCCACGGTCGTGAGTGGGGACCCTGGCACCAAGGCCCTCGGCTTGACCACCTCGGCCATCATTGCAGACCTTCACCCGGGCGCCGCACTAGGCTACGTCATGCTTCATCACGAGCATCGGCACGCTGTCGTGGCTGCATTTGCGCGCATCCCACCAAGAGCTTGAGATGCACACGCTCTCTCAGTCCGTTCCACAGCATACCCGGAGGACCCAGCTACCCTATGCGAGACACGAGCCTCTCCTGAGGCCACACACTAGGACACTACCTGCGCCGATGAGCTTGCTGCTATCCGACAGCACCATGTGTATGACCTCGTTGACCTTACTCCAGGTCGGAAGGCCATCGGCGCCAAGTGGGTCTTTTGGCGCAAGCAGAAGCCCAACGGGTCCTTGGACAAGTACAAGACCCGCCTTATACCCGAGGGGTTTGCCCATATTCCTGGGGTCGACTACGACCAGATCTTTGCCCCAGTTGGCCAGTTCTTCACTAGTCGGGCGCTCTTCAGCCTGGTCGCCCAGCATGGGTGGGAGTTGCATCATATGGATGTGAGCAACGCATTTCTCCATGGCTCACTGGAGGGTGCGGAGCTCTACATGGTGTAGCCCCCAGGCTTCGACGACGGCACTGGGAGAGTCTGGCGACTGCATATGGCCCTCTATGGCCTGAAGCAGTCGCCTCGGTGGGATCGAGAGACAATGGTGGTGCATTGCGTGTGGCCAGGGTATACGACACAGAGGGAGGGTCGACGGTCACCATGGACTCAGCAGCGTCATGAGAGAGACCGCGCTCATGAGCAAGTAGTGTCATGCCGATGGCAGAGCTAGGGTGAACCTCTGTGAGGCCGCGAGCACTCAGGTCGAGGGCCTTCGTACCAAGGTCACCGCTATTGACGCTGCACATGGGGCGAGGGTGGAGGCGTCCGTCGGGTGCCTATGTGTAGGGGTCGGAGAGGGCAAGAGCAGGGGTCGTTGCCGACTCAGACGTAGGGGCTGACATCACGGCAGGCGCGTGAGTAGAAGATAGCGCGACCTCAGTGGCTGGGAACAGATCCACGACAAACGCGGGCGTGTCAACGGTCGGAGGCAGGGACGGCTCACAGCCAGACATGGACGTGAACGTAGGATCAGGTAGGGTCTGAGACACTGATGTAGACTAAGGATTGGGTACGGGCTTAGACGCGGATGCCGACTCGGACGCAGACTCGGACATGGGCGAGAGCACAAAGTCAGGTGCAGGAGAGCAAGCCGCAGATGGGATGGGGTTGGAGGTGTACATGGGCGCAGCCTCTAGGGACAGCCCCTGGGGTATCGGCGAAGGAATTACCGCACTGGTCGGGAGCACTGAGCCAACCATGACAGGCACCTCCCCCAAACGACGGGGCCCAGGACACCGAGGGGCATGGGCAGCGCGAAGAGCGTGGATGCGAGCAAGGTCACGGAACGCGAAGTGCTCAAAGAAGTGAGCATCATGTGACCACGATGCGAAGTCTCTCAGGATCCCAAAACCGCCAGGCCTTAGACCGTGGGGCCACGCCGACAAAGGTGCAGATGCGACCCCCGGAGAAAGCTTGCTCCCTTGCTGCCCCGATGTGAACCAGACACAGGCAAGGGAGCCCCATACATGGGCCAGGCCCAGATCGGCGCGACGGCCGTACCACAGCTCGTAGGGCGTGCGGTGAACTGGGAGGGGGCCATGTGGAATGCGGTTCCAGACCCAGGTCATGTTCACCATGTCCTCAAAGGCGAAGGCCTCACGCATGGCATGTCAGCGCGCATGGCGCGAACCACGTCCTCCATGGGAATTTTGACATCTTGGAGATGGGAACTCTAGTGGTCGCAAAGCTTTGACTACACGACTACATGTAGATCCACCCGGTCTTCCACAAGAGCAAAATCCGACGTTACATCGATCCAACAGGAGATCTTCCTGGAAGCGTGGCACCCCCTCCATCGCCCATGATTGCAGACGGTGATCACAAGCACAAAACTGAGGAAATCCTCGATCACCGACGACAAGGAGGCAAAGATCAGTATCTAGTCAAGTGGAAGAACTATGATGCGGCTTACAACAGCTGGGTTCCGTACCGCCAACTCTCAGACATCGATCCTCTCATCAACGGCTACCGAGCTCGTCCACGGCCTCGCAACAAGTACGCCGGGACATCGTGGCTAAAAGGGGAGAAGTGTTATGCCGGTATCATACACAAGGCCTAAACCCAGAAGCGGCCTATTTTTTGCTTTGCTATTCCCGACCTACATCACCATTTAGTCACGGAAACTTTTCCGCGCACCAAGGGCATTCCTCCGGAACACCCCGGAATGGCCACACACTACCAGACATTTTTTAGGTCATTTCCCGAACTCGTCGGAACCTACTCACGACAATACTAGATGTTTCGAGACTACGGACGAGGTTATTTTGAGTGACTTTGACGAACCTTGCGAGCCCCCAATTTGGTCTCAAAGTCCCCGTTGACTCAACGAGGGACTTCTTGAACCAACAAATCAGAACACGGCGTTGAATCATCGAAGATCCAAACAGCTCGACCGAGGCTCATTTCTCTCACACTTGCATATTGTATAAACATTGTCGAGTTTTGGCACTTACGATAATGAAGTACACTTTCCGTTTCTAAAAATACCAAACTAACCCCACATTCGCAAAATGTGATTCACACTGTTTTCAACTGTGAACCACCTCATTTCGGCCCAGCGTAACAAGTGAGACCCTGGCCTAGGTGTAAGAGAATTCTTGCTTCGATGACATTCCCTAGTATGTGGATGTGTGTTTTTCCTTCACCTCTCCCTCATGTTGAATGGTATGCACCTTGTCCACTGGCTAGTTGGCTGGTTGCACGGAAAGACAAGGCATGCACTGCTCTATGGAGTACGTCCCCTTGGTCTATTCTGAGATAGGCCAGGAATGCACTGCCAATAATGGGTATATCCCCTGGACATCATCATAGGAAACACAACATTGTGGCCTAGTTGGGATAGACGCCGGAGCTCATGGGTCGCGGGCTCAAACCCCATGACGACAGCATTTTTCTGTGGCCCAAAATCAGACAGGAAGCTTCTAGGAAGCTTACTAGAGCCTGGCTTGAGGATGACACTTGGCGGTCTTAGGACACACCAAGTAGGACTGTAGGCTGAGGTTGGTTCCTGTGGAGCCACTATGAGCAGAAGCATTAGCAATGCTCTGCAAGTATAAAATCATGTGCCCTGCATGCATCCATTTACAGCTCTTGCCTTTTGGTTTGTCATTCAGACAACCCAACATCGCATACTGTTCGTGGGACATTTATGATTTATGTGTTAAAGCTGCTAGACAGTTTGTTGCTGTTTTCCACCAGTTTGGAGCACATGTTACGTAGATGCATGATCCAAAGGGAGGAGGCATAACTGTTTCTGAGTTCTTAAACACTCAAGTGACAGCTTGAATATAACCACGTGCACATCACTGTAGGTTACTCACCCACGTGGAGCTCTCGGGCGCTCCTCCTATGCACTCGCATCAAAGCTTGTGGTTAGAAATCATAACACGCCATCTCTTCACTCGAACCGCCAAAGATCCAAATGGCTCGACCGACCTTGATTTCTCTTGCACTTGCATATTGTATATACATGAACGAGTTTCGGCACTTACGATGACATAGTACACTTTCTGCTTCCAAAAGTAGCAAACTAACCACACTCTCGCAAAAAAGTGACACACCCTGTTTGCAGCTGTGAACCACCTCATTTCAGCCCAGCGTAACACTTGGTATCAGAGCGTCAGCTGCCGCGACTCATTCGTTGTAGGTGCTGCTCAGATCGACGTGGACCAACCACACCAAGGCCCTTCTTCTTGGGTATCTGTTTGTCACATTAAGCGAGATCGGCGTAGCTAGTGGTCGTTGCAGGCGTGCGGTTACTGCTGCCACTGTTGTGCCGCTTTCGACTGCTTTGTTGTCGCTTGCAGCACGTCGACCGGCTTTTGGCTACTGCACGAGCACCGAGAAAATCTGTTGCCCGTCACGTTCAATGTAGACAGCGCCGCTGCTCCAGTTGACTTGTTGATTCTTCTGGTACAGGAAATCTGGTCCGAGAATCACCTTGTAGTTGCTCATTGGACATGATGTCTTGACGGTTATGTCTTGAAGATCCCAGATCTGTAATCGTAACGGCCACTTCAATTGACGGATGTGAAGTTGTCCATCCACGGTTTTTCATTCAGAATCTTTGGGTTCATGCTTCAAACCCAGATTTTCCACCAATTGATCAGATCCAAAACTGTGAGATGCACCTCCATCAAGTAACGCCGGCACAGTTTTTTGACTTTTGCAACCCCTCGGTTGCACTCTTAGCAGTATCATAGGCTGGTCTTCCTCGTATCCCTCGTCAAATTTTTGGATATTAGGAACCCGCGTATTAGGGAATGGTAGCTGTTTGGGTAGGCGATCGTTTGGCACAGGTTTTTGGGCGGGGGCAGGATTTTTGCCGTCTACTCTTGCCCTCGAAAATTTCCCGACTCATCTCCTCCTTTTTTTTTTTCTTTTCTGCTGCTTCCCCCCCTTCTGGTTTTGCCCGGGGCAGTTTCTCGCAATATGCCCAATCTTCTCGCAGCTGTAGCAGGTCTGTTCGTCCCCTTTTTTCTCAACGGCGTCAACTTCCATCGGAGTCAAGTTCTATTAATTCTGCGACCGATGCCCACTGCTCTGCTGCGGTTGATGTTTTGGGCACTAGCCATAGGATTCGTTGAACTTTAAGTTGAAATCCATGGAGTCGATGCGTTCAGCAGCTGCGATGATCTGCGGCAATTCATTGGTGATGTTGTAGATTGCGAGTGCCCTGCGAATATCATGTTTGAGGCCATTGTTGTAGTGAAAACAGAGTTCATCCTCTGCGAGGCTGAGGGGATGATGATTTCGCAAAAATGCCGCGTGTCTTCTGCCACGCTAGACAACTGCTTCAGTTGTTGTAGCCGATAGCGAACATCTGCTTTTCTCATTCAGTTTGCCGAAGCAAGCAACAAGTGCTTGGACAAACTCGTGTCAGTTGGATGAGGGAGTTGCCAATGATTTCCAAGTCGGGTGAACCCGCTTGAGAGATAGTACGCCTGGTGCTGACGATGAGGTAGCCGTTGGATGAACGCCTTCGGCTGCCTGCTGCCGTTGGATGACCATGAGATCAGCACACCAACTTAAAGCCGTGCCCCGCAAAATTGAGGCCACAAGGCTCAGCTTCTGTTCATCGGAGTGAGCCCCAGCAGCAGTGAAGTACACCTCCAAACTCGTCAGAAAAATCCTGACCGTCGGTCCGTTGGAATTTGCTAGATCGAACGGCTTAGGAAGCCCCAGATAAATTGAGGCCCCGCCGATGTGGAGTCGATGGGCAAGTACCGCTTCTCATGCTTTTGAGTCGTGGATTTTGGTGGCTTGGTGCTGCAGTTGTTTGACGAGCGTACGTTGAAACACCTCCATCTATGCCAGCCGGCTGGTCAGCTCCACGATTTTTTCACGTATCAACCATGGAGCTGTATTGGTCAGTGGTACAGGTGGAACTGGCATGTCAGGCATGCCAAGCCCCATATTTTTTGTGCCATTTGAGGTGCCAGCCGTCATACAATCCTCCCCCTTGATGAGGCTGAAGGTCCTTCAGCCTCATCAGACTCATCGGCATAGCAGTTCACGAGCGTACTAGAGGAGTTCGTTCCTTTTGTAAAAGAATTTGAAGGGGTGTTCCTTGACGAGTTACGAAGCAAACTCCCTCCCAAAAACCGTCAAGGGGACCTATCAGATGAGTGATCACGAACTCACGGAGCTCAAGCAACAACTGGAGAGATCATGACTTAGGGGTTCATCTGACCGTCTGTTTCCTCGTACGCCACACCAGTTCTATTTGTAAGGAAGAAAACTGGCAAAATGCGGATGTGCGTGGACTACCAGGTGTTGAACGACATAACAATCAAGAATTGGTACCCTCTGCCTCAAGCAAACAAGATGTTTGACCAAGTATGTGGAGCGAGAATTTTCTGCAAAATAGATCCACGAAGTGGCTACCACCAAATTCGTATCACCGACGAAGATGTTGCAAAAACTGCCTTTAGAACATGTTACAGACACTTTGAGTTCATGGTTATGCTGTTTGGACTCACAAACGTCCCTGAAACGTTCATGGCAGCAATGAACAATATCTTTCGCCAGTTCCTTGACAACTGCGTCGTGGTATACCTTGACGACATCCTTGTCTACAGTCAAAACCCAGGAGAACATCAACGATAAATCCGGCAGGTGCTCGAAGTCCTCCAACGGTGGAGGTTCTATGGGAAACTTTGCAAGTGTGAATTTGGTCAACGCTCGATCGAGTTTCTCCGGCATCTCATCAGCAGTTGACGGATATCCATGGACCCAAAAAAGATATCCGCGGTAACGGATTGGCCAAATCCAACAAAAATACGTGATGTACAAGTTTTTCTCAGGTTTTACAACTATTATCAAAGGTTTGTGAAGGATTGTGCCTGGATGTCAGGGCCTCTTTCTGATCTCACCCGCAAAAATCGCGAGTGGAACTGGGTAGGCAGCAAACAAGAAGCTTTTACCTTTTTACATAAAGCTCTGACCTCGGCGCCAACCCTTCCATTGGCAGATCAGACGGCTGACTGCATAATGGCCACAGATGCCTCCGATTGTGCAATCAGAGTCGTCCTCCTACAAGACAATGGCGGAGGAGAACAGCTCATTGCGTACATGTCATGGAAGCTTACCGGGTGGAGCTCAAGTACACTGTCCACAAGAAGGAGATACTCGTGGTTATTCACGCCTTCAAAATCTGGCACTGTTATTTGGAGTGCCGCAAGTGTATGGTTCAAATGGATCACCACGCCCTCAAGTACCTGAAAACGCAGCCGAGCCCAGCCGAAGACAAACTCGTTGGATGGAGTTCCTCGAGTCCAACTCTGACTACGAGATTGAGTATCGGCCGGGAAAGACAAATCGAGACCGGTTTGCTCGGTCTACACCAACCACTACCAATACTAGAAAAACCGTGGACCAACATGTCCATGGATTTTGTGACCGGTTTGCTGGTCACACCAGAAGGGTTCCACATCATTCTTGTTGTCGTCGACAGGTTTTCAAAGATGGTGCACTTCATTCTAACCACCACGGATGTAACCGCCAAAGGTGCAGCACGATTGTTCCTTGTATAGATCGTCCGATTGCATGGAATCTAGGGATCAATTATGAGTGATCAAGATGCACTGTTCAACATCCAATTCTGGCGAGATCTGATGCAACAGTATGGGAGTCAACTTAAAATTTCAATAGTGTTCCATTCACAAACCGATGGACAAACCGATCAAACCAACCAAATGCTCGAACAACTTCTTTTGACTATGTGCAAACCTCACGGCACCGACTGGGGATTCAAGCTGGCAGTAGCCAAGTTCGCATACAATTCGGCAACATCTGTCATGACGGGGAAAACACCGTTCAAGGTGCTTTTTGGAGCACAACCGACCACCTTGATAGCCCTACAAACCGAGAGCAACATCCACGCCGTCAACAGACATTGATGAGACTAATTTGCAATGTAGGAAGAAACTCGTCAAACTCTTGTAAAGATACAAGCGGCCACAAAGCGACAGGCCGATAAACATCGCCAAACCGATGAGTTCAAGACCAGCAACAAAGTTTTGCTAAACTCTATGATATTTAAAATCCGCGGATCAAGCAATCCAAAGCTCAAACAGAGTTATTCCTCGTCCCCTAGTCCACCACATACGTGCACCCTACCTGAAGAAGTCGATGGAGCTGATGGAGAATATTGGAGCCATCCGATCTTCGTGTACCTGTTGTACCTGTGTACCCAGCAAGACAACGTGGGAGTCGGTCTTGGAAGCGTGCTGTAACGGGCTGAGTCTCTAGCTCCTGCTCTGAAGTCGTCGTCGAAGTTCACAGAATGGCGTTCTCAGTCCGCGTCAGGGGCTTACCCCCTTCGCAGGACTGAGGGGCAATCATCATTAATGACCCAGAGCAAGGAGACTCGAATATTTTGAGTCTCCGGAGGTCCATTTCCGTTTTTAACCAAACCCCTGGTTTTGGGACCCAAACCGGGGTTTTTCACCTCAAACTCGTGTGTTCGCACGAGTTATCTTGTTTATTTTATGTCAAAGTTTGTCGCAAACAAACTTTGATTTACGTTTTGCTGTTCTGGCGCGAGATCGTCGTGTGCAAGGCACGCTAACAATTTCGCGCCAGCTCTCTCGACCTCACCCTTGCTCCCCCTACCCTTCGCCCTTGCTTCCTTGTTTTGCAAGGAGGGCGAGGGGGGACGAGGGCAAGAGGCCATGAGGCCTCGCCCTTGAGGCCCTCGTGGCCTCTCAGCCGCCGATCGGGCTGAGGCCGCGATTGGCGGCTGGCGGCGGGCCGGCCGGTGGCCGGCCGGTCGCTTGGCCGGCCGCCGGCCGTCTAGCCGGCCGGCAGCAAGCTGGCCGGCGGCCAGCAAAGTGCTGGCCGCTGGCCAGTCCTCGCTGACGCGAGGGGTGGTGCGCAACCACCCCTCAGCGAGGAGGGAGGGCCGAACCGGCCCTCCCACTACATTCCTCCCAACTTATTATGAACCGTCTCGGTTCATGAACAACAACCAGGATTGTCAGTTAGTGAGTCATCAACATTGTGAAAGAAAATTAATAATTTCAATTACCAGCTAGACATGAACACGTGCATGGTACATAGATCTAAGCTGCAACTTGTAGGTCAGCACGACTAGTGGCCTCCCCCCTTTAGGCTGGAGCGTCCGCACGACAACCATGTTGGGCATCCCCAGCCTCCTATGGTCACTGTCCATGAATGCTGCCCTGTGGGAATGTTGTTCACTTTTTCCGCGTTCAGGTGGTACCTCCTGCCATGCGTCGATCTGTGCAAGCTCCAAGCTCGCTCTAGTACTCGTTGACCACCCCTGTGGGAAACCGAGATTTGGGCTCCCATGAATTGTGTTCAGGTCCACAACCGGCCCAATGAACAAGGTACTCCCTAACAACGCGCGATCGAAGAGTACGCTCTCGGTGCTGGAGTAGGCGAAGGACCTCGTATTGGCCGTCGACAGCAAGGATTGATGGCGGTGGCTGAACGGTCCCGTCTGCCTTGTATGGAGCCAGCAGGCTCACATGAAACACGTCATGTATCTTCATACTCGGCGGAAGTAGCAATCGGTATGCCACTGGCCGAATGCGTGCCACAGTGGGAAACGACCCAATTCACTTCGGTAGAAGTTTCCTTGCCCCTAGCGACTTCAACCGAAGGTTTTTAGTGCTAAGCAGCACTTTTTCACCGATGTCAAAAAAGACCTCCCGGCGACCTTTGTCAGCATATGCCTTTTGTTGTTGCCGAACTGCTTGAAGGTGACCCTTCGCCTCCTGTAACAAGGAGTCGATGCGCTTGGCAAAGGCTTGAGCGGAAGGAACCTGCCCTTCTGTACTCCCACTCTTCACCAATGAAGAGGGTACCACTGCATCCCGACCACTATTCAACACGAACGGTGTGAACTGTGTGGACTGATTCACCGAGTTGTTCACCGCAAACTCCGCCGGTGCTAGGAATTCATCCCAATCATGCATGGCAGGGTCCACGTACATGTGGAGCATTTGCTCCAGAGTGCGATTCATGCGCTTTGTTTGTCCGTCAGTTTGAGGGTGAAATGCTGTCGACATTTGTGACTCACTGCCAAAGCACACATGCATCGTTTGCCAGAACATACTAGCAATTTTTTGATCTCGATCGGAGATAATGGGCAATGGCAAGCCGTGGTACTTAACGACACCCTCAAAGAAGAGACGAGCGGTCTCCTCTGCGTTCATGTCAGTGGTTGTAGGAATGAAGTGTGTCATCTTCGTCAAAAGATCCACAACTACTAGTATTGCATCGTGGCCACGGGCAGTGTCTAGAAGACCAATAATGATGTCCATGCTGACGCACTCCCATGGAGTCCCAAGAATGGGAAGCTGTTGGAGGAGTCCAGCAGGTTTCTTGTTACTAGCCTTATTCCAAAGACATGGGTCGCATGTCATGCAATACTTACGGACATCGACACTCCATCCTGGCCACCAACATTGGTCCGAGAGTGCGTGTCCGGTCTTTCGGGGTCCCACATGACGTGCGACTGGCAGGTCGTGGAACTGGGAGATAACCTTTGCCTGGAAGGTCTTCCGAGTTTGGCACAACAACTTGTTCTCCATGCCAAAAGATTCCTACGGCCTCCACCAAGCCGTACGTGTCCAGATTTCGAGAGTCTTGAAACCAAGAATCCACACAGTATCCCATCCAGATCCTGTTTACAAAACCGTTGTAATGGATAATCTCTCGTGGTGGTTGCCGCAGAGGTGCAGGGGGATCTGGTGATTGTACTGTTGCTATTACAATGGCCGTAAAACACCCAGTGTCCTCGGTGGTTGCTTTAATTTTCACAGGCTGTCGGCATAGTGGATCGGCCACATTGATGCGTCCTAGCCAATATTCCCATGTGAACGAGAATCCGCTTAGGTATTCGCTCCAACGCGCCTATCGTCTTGACAGGTTCGGTTGCGTTTGGAAAAATACCAATGGATTATGGTCGGTCACAACCATCACACCCCCTTCCACACCCTCGAGGTAGCAACGCCACATCTTGAAAGCGTGTACTACCGCAAGGAGCTCTTGATCCCCAGTCGTGTACCGCGTTTCTGCGGGAATGAGCTTCCGGCTCTCATACGCAACTGGGTGACCGTTCTGCATGAGGACGGCTCCNCGTCCTAGCCAATATTCCCATGTGAACGAGAATCCGCTCAAGCATTCGCTCCAACGCGCATGTCGTCTTGACAGGTTCGGTTGCGTTTGGAAAAATACCAATGGATTATGGTCGGTCACAACCATCACACCCCCTTCCACACCCTCGAGGTAGCAACGCCACATCTTGAAAGCGTGTACTACCGCAAGGAGCTCTTGATCCCCAGTCGTGTACCGCGTTTCTGCGGGAATGAGCTTCCGGCTCTCATACGCAACTGGGTGACCGTTCTGCATGAGGACGGCTCTGAGTCCTATTACCGATGCATCACATCAAACCTCCCACGGTTGTGATGGATCCGGAAGAGCTAAGACGGGTGCCGTGGATAGAAGCTCTTTGACTTTGAGAAAAGTGTTCTCGCAATCAGGTGTCTATTCCCAACACACGTCTTTTTGAGTGAGCCTGGTTAGCGGTGCTACCAAGGTCAAATACCCTTGCATAAACCATCAAAAGTAGTTTGCAAGGTCGAGAAAAGACCAAATCTGCCCAACATTTTCGGGGCGTGGCCAGTCCACAAGGGCTTGGACCTTTCGTGGATCGACACAGATGCCGTCCTTGCCAGCGATGTGTCACAGGTATTCGAGCTCATCTCGTGCAAACTTGCACTTGCTCACTTTTGTATAGAACTTCTGTTCCCGAAGGATTGCGAGAACTTTGCGCAGATGTTCTACGTGCTCTTCCATTGATTTGGAGAAAACAAGGATGTCATCCATGTAAACCAAGACAAACTATCCGAGTTGCTTGGCGAATGTTCGGTTCATTTCTCCTTGGACGGTTGCCGGGGCATTTGTAAGCCAGAAGGATAACACTCGGAACTGATAGTGTCCCATGTGCGTTCAGAACGCGGTTTTGGGCACATCATCTTCCGTGATGCGGATTTGATGGTATCCTTGGGACAAATCCAAGGACGAAAACACTTTTGCGCCTTGGAGTTGGTAAAAAAGTTCCTCAATCCGCGGTAAGAGGAATCAATTTTTCACCGTCAGCTTGTTCAACTCCCGGTATTCCATGCACATGCGTAAAGCACCATCCTTTTTGTTCACAAAAAGGATCGGCACATCGTATGGCAAGCTACTGGGCTCGATCCACCCTTTTGCAAGGTACTCTTTGATTTGGCGTTTGGCCTCTCACCTTTCTGCTGGACAAAGGCGATACATGGGTCTGAACGGAGGAGTTACCTCCGATTGCAGCAGAATTGTGTCGCCCATGTGTCTTTCTGGTGGAACCCCAGCCGGTGGGTCTTGGAATACATCCGAAAACTCCGCCACTAGAGATTTGATCTCTTGTGGCATGTCTTCCTTCACGTCATCCTCCACTTTCTGCAGCTGAGCCAAGAAGTATGGACAACCTTGTCGAATACGTCTCCTGACCTGCATTGCACACAAGCTAGCATGGACTTTTAGTCGAGTCGGTGATAACTCCGTACTCGGAATCAACGTAAAGTGGCGCTGTCCTTTTCGGAGGATCAACCACTTTGATTCAAAGCACATTGAAGCCTTGTTCTCACGGAGCCAGGGATCGCCTAGCACCACGTCAAACGGGTCAACCAGGTTGAGTACCTTCAACATGACACTCTATGTATACCCTTGAATGTAAATTTTCGATTTACAAGTACCGATCACGGGTACCGTACGGTTGTCACCGACAACAACTACGCCATTCGATGGCTTGTACTTCAGGCCAACCTATCGGGCAAAGCCAAGGCCAACAAAAGATTCATCTCCTCCAGTGTCAGCAAGTACGTTCACGGAAGCACCAACTAGGTGTCCTTTGAACTGCATCGTCATGTTGCCTCCACTCTTCTGAGTGAACAGACTCGACGACGGCAAGCCAAGTTTGTGATAAACACGGAATCTGTACGACAGCCGTCGCAACTCCCATGATTCATCCACTCGAGTCTACATCTTGTGGGTACGTGCGAATTCGGCTAGCACCTTCCAGTCTCTAAATTTGACTGGGTCGAAGTCGTCGACTAAAGGTACTGCGAACGTGATTGAACTCATTGCTTAGAGGGTGTTTGCTTCAATCACTACGTCACACAACTCTTGCACAGTGGTCGGTGTCGCCACCACTAAGCATGTAGGATCATGCATCTCGTCTAGATATGCAAGGTTTAGTGGGCAATGTCGGTCAGCGAGTGTAGAATGCGGTTCAACAAGAGGAGAGAAAACAACAGAGAAATTTGAACTTGTCAAAAGCTCAAATTGTTTAACATCCTCATCTGAAAACATGAATCCACACCCATGATCTAGTTTTACCCCTGAGTGGTCCCCACTGACGTCGCTCAGGGGTGGGGAAAACCCGCCCCATGGCCCTATACGTTACCACGGCCGGGCCCATTGCCGCGACCGCGACCCTGTCCACGGCCCTGTCTGCGGCCTCCTGCTTCACCATCCCCACGAGGTGCTATTGCTGTAGCTAACATCGCGGCCTCTTGTCCACCACCAGCAGCCTGAGGGCACTTAGCCCTAATGTGGCCCGGCTGCATGCATTTGTGGCAGAACCCTTCGCGGAAGGATGTGTTGCGACGCTCACGCGCCACCTGCAGCTCATAATTCTCACGGCTGCGCTTGTTGTTAGGGTCCTTGTATCCACCAGCCTTCTTGGCTGGAGGGTTTTCAGGCTGCTTGCCCTTGGCCCCGCCTCGTTGTCTAGCTCACCCACCAGCCCTTGCAGCGTCCATGCGCATGTCGCGGCCTTGTTATGTACGCGCGTTTGACCGTGCATCAGAGTAGTGCTTCGGGTTCGCCGAATACACTTCGCTCATGTAGTCGCGCAACGCCCTCCAGCTTGTCCAAGCTTGGCTAGTGGCTTTCATGGTAGTCTTGTCCTTCAGCTTCTTGCTGGCGAGACCATCACGCAAGTACTCCAGCAGCATGCACTCCGGGTACTTGAAGGTCTGAGTCCCATCGCCCTCGATGAAGCTTTCGGCTTCCTCCACAAGTGTGGCGAACGCGCTCAAGTAGGATTCAAGCGAGCTGCCCAGCTGCCTGAAGTCCTTGATCTTGTGGAAGGCGCGCTACGCCTCCTTACGTTGGGTGCACTTCTTGCGCATGATTGCGTAGAAGGCCACCCATGGCATGGGCTGCCACTCGAGGTGCGGCCGCTGCGCAGTCCACTCCTTGACCACGTACTTGAAGAGTTTGTATTCAAGCCGCGTTGTGGCAAGGTCGCCCCACTGGCTGAGAGGAGCCTTCTGGACACGTAGAATGTGCTCCATGTGGTTCAGCTAGTCCGTCAGCTTCACGCCCTTCCGGAAGATCTCCACACTGTGGAGGAAGGACGTGCTCATGACCGACCCCGAAGTCGTCGAGGTAGGCAAGTCGTTGCTACCACCGGTAGTGGCATCCACAGCTGCGGCACGCTGTGCTTGCTGCTGCATCCGTACCTGGGTCACGCTCTGCAATGCCTTGTCGAGGTTGTTGCACCGGCGGCTTGCCTCATGGGCGGCCAGGCGCTGCAGCTGGCGATCACGGTCAAGGTCCGTGATGCTCTGCCCGACGTGGGCTAGCAGGTTGGCGAACGCGAACTTGAGCTCTGATGTTGTCAGAGCATCGGCAATAGCCTCCAAGGCCTCGGGTTGTCCGTGCACCCTTACCCAGTGCAAGAGGGTACGGTTTGCGTACATGCCTTGAAGGAGTCCCACCTTTTGGAGGAGATTGTCGTCGGCGACGACGCTCGAGTGAGCGTTGCCTTGCCCCATTGCGGCCGTATCGTAAGAAGGAGGGTCCGCCCCCATTCCTCCGAGTGGTGTGGTATCTCCACCATCGGTTGTGATCTTGAGTCTGCCTGCGGCCTCAGCAGCAAACTCCGCAAGCCTATGATGGTCATCGCGAATTGCCTTCGCGGCGACGTCGTCCGGCTCATTCTCGCGGGAACTTCCTGTGTGGCTGCTTTCAGCGCCCTTGCTGCTTTCGACAGTCTCGCTGCCGTCAGCAGCTTTAAGCGATGCGACCGGCGTCTTGCCCTTCTCGAGCAATCGGCTCGAGTTTGTCGCACGACGATGGCGATGGTCGCAATCCTCGTCGCCTTCGCCATCGTCGGCGTCGTGCTCTTCGTTGGGGTCTCCCCCTAGGAGATCCTCCTCCATAGTGTCGTCCGTCGTGTAGGGGTCACCCACATGTGCGTCGACGTTCTCATCGAGCACCTTTTCGGCCTCCATATGCTTCTCGGTATCGCCGAGGTTGGCGTTGGTTACCTTCGGCGGTATTGTTGCCTTTGGGATTGCAACCGTGCTTGCGACGGTGGCTCCCAAAATTTGGAGTCCGTCGAGAGCTCGTGGTGAGGCCGTCGCCTCCTTGCCCTTGTTGGTCTTGGACGGTCCGGCACTTGCCATCTTGTCACCCGTGCAACTAGCACGTGAAGACCATTGTGAGGATCATCCCACAACGTGAAGGAGGAATCGCCTCCCACAAACCCCTTGCTCTCACTATCGGTGAGGCAATTATAAAATAATTTTCTATGTTCCTGTGCCGCCACATCGGCACAAGGTCGTGGGTTTTGAAACTAGTATTCCTAAGCCGTGACTCACGGAGATTGGCAAGGACTAGTACCTAGGAAAACAGAAAATTATAAGACAAGGAAATGACAAGGGATGTGCGTGTCGCTCACAAAACAAGAGCAAGGAGTGTAAAGAGGAATTCTAAAAATTCCTAACAAGTCTTTCACTCTTTCTTCTATCTCTTGTCTTCCTCTTGCCTTCTTGTCTTCCTTGGTCTTCTCTTCACGCTCCGTGACGCCTCTTGCATTCTTGGGCGGCGTCTTCCCTTGAGCCGGCGGCATTGGCGAGCCGCCAAAAATCTTCAAGGTGTCACCCTCCTTCATTTTTGGGTGCTCTCAGGCCGTGAGAGTCCCTAAGCTTGGGAAGGGGCGCCAGAAATCTTCAAGGTGTCACCCTCATCCAGTTTTTGGATGAGGGAGTTTTGAAGGAGGGGCACAAATGCTCCGGTGCCCGTCGTTTTGGTCGATTTAGACGCGCTACCCATAGTCGATTTCGACCGGCACGCGGTGCCCAAAGTCGATTTTGACCCGCACGCGGTGCCCATAGTCGAAAACGACCCGCACGCGGTGCCCATGTTTTTCGTCTAGCGAGCGAAAAACGAAAAAAATAACAACTGTACCCACACCCTCGAAGTCGAACTTCGCCGACTTCGAGGGCAAAGTGGGCGAAAAATGAGTGCCGCGACTTCTGGAGGTCGCAAGTGCAAACTCCAAAAGTCGCGACAGGATGACTGTCACGACTTTTGAGGTGCGCACTCCAAAAGGGTGCGCCGCAACACGCAAACCCCCCCTAAAATAAACCGCAACTAACAAACCCCCCCAAATTTACTCGCAAACCGCCTAGTTACACTAGGGGGTTTGGGTTTTATTTTTTTACTTGCCCGGGCATCTGCCGGGTCCCGCGGTAGCGGGGCCCGGCAGATTCCCTTTCTCCTCTCACACGTGCGCCGCAACTAACAAACCCCCCCCCCATATACGACAAACCCCCTAGTTAAACTAGGGGGTTTGGGTTATATTTTTTTTACTTGCCCGGGCAGCTGCCGGGCCCCGCGACAGCGAGGCCCGGCAGGTGCTCAGCGTGCGCTGCATCCTGCAAACCCCCCCAAATATACGACAAACCCCCAAGTTTGTCGTAGGTTTGGGGGGTTGGACAAGGTCATCGCGAGCTCGTAGGGAGGTTTCGGCGCGAAACTCCTCCTGCGAGCTCGCGACGACCGGCGAAGGTCAATGTCAAAAAACATGTCGAAAGTGATATATACATGAAAAATATATCAGCCGTGCCCATTTTCGCTCGCACGACGAAAAATATGAGCACCACGTGCGGGTCGTTTCCGACTATGGGCACGGCGTGCGGGTCAAAATCGACTTTGGGCACCGCGTGCGGGTCGAAATCGACTATGGACACCGCGGATCTATCGGCGGCAACCATGGGCGTATAACAACTTTGTCCTTGAAGGAGCCTTAAAAATGGGGAGGATTTTGTGGTTTTTGAGGGTGGGAACTCCCCACCCCGCCCCACAAAAATCTTCCTAGCCCTTTGGAAGTGAGGAGAGGCTAGAAGGAAGATTCTCCACCAAGTAGAGCTCTTTTCAAGCTCTCTAACGCACTTTATGGTGCTTCCATCCGTGAAGTGTAGATGTCGTAGTCCCTTTTGGCGTTTCTGCTACTGCTTGCAGCTGCTGGCGGCGTTTTATCTATGTTGTAGCCGCCGTTTACGTCAAAATCTTGGTCGCGAGGGTCGTCTGGCTCCGAGAACCACTGTAACAGGCTGAGTCTCCATCTCTTGCTCTGAAGTTGTCGTCGGAGTTTGCAGAATGGCGTTCTCAGTCTGCGTCAGGGGTTTACCCCCTTCGCAGGAATGAGGGGCAATCGTCATCAACGACCCGGAGCAGGGAGACTCAAATACTTAGAGTCTCCGGAGGCCCATTTCCGTTTTTAACCAAACCCCTGGTTTTGCGACCCAAACTGGGGGTTTTTAGCTCAAACTCGTGTGTTCGCACAAGTTATTTTGTTTAATTCATGTTGAAGTTTGTCGCGAACGAACTTCGATTTACGTTTTGCCAATCTGGTGCTAAATTGTCGCATGCGAGGCACGTTGGCGATTCCGCGCCAGCTCTCTCGACCTCACCCTTACTCCCCCTATCTCTTGTCCTTGCTTCCTTGTTTTGCAAGGAGGGCGAGGGGGGGCAAGGGCACGAGGCCATGAGGCCTCGCCCTCGAGGCCCTCGTGGCCTCTCAGCCGCCGATCGGGCTGAGGCCGCAATCAGCAGCTGGCGTCTGGCCGGCCGGTGGCCGGCCGGTTGCTTGGCCGGTCGCCGGCCGGCAGCAAGCTGGCCGGCGGCCAGCGAAGTGCTGGCCGTTGGCCAGCCCTTGCTGACGCAAGGGGTGGTGCGCAACCACCCCTTGCTTCAGCGAGGAGTGAGGGCCGAACCGGCCCTCCCGCTACACGTGCCTTGGAACCATAAGTGTGGGCCCCTAACCCTTTGTTAATGTGCCGGATGGCAACGTTCTAGAAAACAGGTCCCAACCACTCTTGGTATTTCAACCAAGATAACATATCACCCTCGAACGAGGGATCCACACTTTAGGTTCGTTCGGTTTGCAAGCTCGCATGAAGCTCTTTAGTGCCTACCCTTGGTTGGACACTCTTTGAGGAGTCGCAAAGGTAAGAACTGTAAATGGATGCATGCAGGGCACAGGCTTTAATGCTTGCAGAGCATTGCTAATGCTTTTGCTCATAGTGACTCCACAAGGACCAACCTCAGCCTACAGTCCTAGTTGGTGCGTCCTAAGACTGCCAAGTGTCATCCTCAAGCCAGGCTCTAGTAAGCTTCCTAGACGCTTCCTGTCACATTTTGGGCCACGAAAAAAAATGCATTCGTCGTGGGGTTTGAGCCCGCGACCCATGAGCTCCGACGCCTGTCCAAACTAGGCCACAATTTTATGTTTCCTATGATGATCTCTAGGGGACACACCCATCATTGGCAGTGCATTCCTGGCCTATCTCAGAACAGACCAAGGGGACGTACTCCATACAGCAGTGCATGCCTTGTCTTTCCGTGCAACCAGCCAGCTAGCCTGTGGACAAGGTGCATACCATTCAACATGAGGGAGAGGTGAAGGAAAAACACACATCCACACAGTAGGTAATGTCATGGAAGTGAGAATCCTCTTACACCTAGGCCAGGGTCTCACTTGTTACGCTGGGCGGAAATGAGGTGGTTCACAGTTGAAAACAGTGTGAATCACATTTTGCGAAGGTGGGGTTAGTTTGGTATTTTTGGAAGTGGAAAGTGTACTTCGTTATCGTAAGTGCCGGAACTCGGCAATGTTTATACAATATGCAAGTGTGAGAGAAATGAGCCTCGGTCGAGCCGTTTGGATCTTCGGCGATTCGCGTGACGCGACGCATTGTTCTGATTTGTTGGTTCAAGAAGTTCCTCGTTGATTCGACGGGGACTTTGAGACCAAATTTGGGGTTCGTGAGGTTCGTCAAAGTCACTCGAAAAAACCTCGTCCGTAGTCTCGAAACATCCAGTAGTATTATTGTGAGTAGGTTCCGGCGAGTTCGGGAAATGACCTAAAAAATGTCTGTTAGTGTGTGGCCATTCCGGGGTATTGCAGAGAAATGCCCTCGGTGCGCGGAAAAAGTTTCCGTGACTAAATGGTGATGTAGGTTGGGAACGACAAAGCAAAAAGTAGGCCGCTTCTGGGTTTAGGCCTTGTGTATGACACCGGCATAACACTTCCCCCCTTTTAGCCGCGATGCCTTGGCGTACCTGTTACGAGGCCGTGGATGAGCTTGGTAGCCGTTGATGAGAGGATCGATTTCTGAGAGTTGGCTGTACGGAACCCAGCTGTTGTAAGCCGCATCATAGTTCTTCCACTTGACTAGATACTGATCTTTGCCTCCTTGTCGTCGGTGATCGAGGATTTCCTCATTTTTGCGCTCGTGATCACCGTCTGCAATCATGGGCGGTGGAGCGGGTGCCACGCGTCCAGGAAGATCTCCTGTTGGGTCGATGTAACGTCGGAGTTTGCTCATGTGGAAGACCGGGTGGATCTACATGTAGTCGGGTAGTCAAAGCTCTGCGACCACTGGAGTGCCCATCTCCAAGTTTGGGGTTCGCGAGGTTTATCAACATTTCTTGAAAGAACCTTATCCGTAGTCTCAAAACATCGAGTATTGTTGTGAGTAGGTTCCGGCGAGTTCGGGACTGATGGGGTATGACCGTGGCCACTGATTGACGTGTGCGTGACCAGTGTAGTTGGACATCAGTGCACGTTACTGCCCATCACCATCCCATCCGCCAAAAACTTGATGGGCAGGTGATAGGCGGATGGAGTCATCGCACGAGATTGGTAAATCCCATTGAAAACACCCGTCATCTCCCCAAATGTCACCTACCCTCTTCTGAAAAATTCGGGTTACCAAATGACCCTTTTCTGAAAATTTCAGCCAACTGACAGCGGAAAACTGGAGAATTTCACACCCATCACTGAGGGCTGACGCAGTTACCGTGATGGCCGGCCAATCGTTCCAATTGTACCGTTAAATATAGATTTGCCATTCCTGTCCATTTTTAACCTCCATCTGATGAGGTAAGACCTGGGCCCTAGAGAAACACTACAGACACCAAGGTGGAGTAAGAACACGAGACTCACACGGCCAGTTGTCTGAACCACCTACACGGGGTGGTTGCGTAGGGTTCGGACGCCACCCTGGGGTCAAACCGCACCCACCAACAGCAAGCTAGAATCGGATTTTTTCCACACCGAGAAAACTGGGGTGCGTGACCCCCAGGGATCAGCAACCTGATCACATAATGCATAATCTAACTCATGCACAGGCATGTATCCACATCGACCACAAGCATATTTGGGTGATTTTCACCTCAGCTATGTTTGTGAAACTAACGTCGTGTTTGAACACATATGAAAAGAACATTGGATTTGTGCTCTCAATGTCAACCGAGTTGGTGAACACAAGGCTGTCTATGAAAATTCAACCATTGTACTCTGGCAGGGGTGCCCCAACCACAAGCTTCGATGCGCGTGCATAGGAGGAGCGCCCGAGAGCTCCACGTGGGTGAGTAACCTACAGTGATGTGCACGTGGTTATATTCAAGCTGTCACTTGAGTGTTTAAGAACTCATAACCAGTTATGCCTCCTCCCTTTGGACCGTGAATCTGCGTAACATGTGCTCCAAACCAGTGGAAACCAGCAACAAACTGTCTAACAGCTTTAAAACAGAAATCATAAATGTCCTTGGAACAGTATGCGATGTTGGGTTGTCTGAATGACAAACCAAAAGAAGAAACAAAGAATAGCTCTGTATATTGGAACTAGAAACAAAAAATATTAGACCACCCACGATTTGCGTGTGTACTACTGTTCACACGTAGTACCGTGACCTTTTGGCTAGTGTAGATGCTTGTACAGACAATAGACTGGGCGGATGATGTCAACAGCAGGCGTTGTGCAATGAAATTGATGTCACACCATGGTGAGACTCTTGGCTCCCTTCACTTCTCGTGGAGCCTCCCATGCGGTAGTAGTGCCCAGCCAGCTCCAAAGTAGCAGCCACCATTGTTTGACTTGCCATCAGTTATAGGCGGCTGTTTTGAGTAGTGTACAATCCACCTAGTTCAAGAAGTCATAACTCTGCTTTTCTAGGTAATTCTCATTGCACGACTATGTTTGCAGTGTGCATGTGTTCGTGTGCTTCACTTCCAACAATAAACAGACAGTGTCCAAGTTTGGGGTCGGCAATCGTTTGGCAGGGCTCACAGAGAAAACTCAATTTGCCATGAAATAGGGGATTTTTCTGATTCTCTGGTAGACTGGGTAGCCAAGGCCCTCACCTCACACAGGTGACAGCCTAGGTCAGTGTGTGAAGGATCTCTTACTAAGCTGCATTCATGCTGTCAACCTAGTCGTTGCTCACTCCCAAGCACCATTCCAGCGCTAAGCTTCAATTGCATGTTTTCCCTTTCAAAGCTGAGCTGTCAATGCTGCTTAGGCACTTAGTTTATATGGATCTGGCCACACACCTCAGTTCAAGCTTGTGAGATGATAGAGATTTCTTATGCCCAAACTGTTTTGATCTAAGCTGTTCCATCTGTACATGCAGTTGACTGTGACAGCTCGGATGTGCCCATATACGTGTAGACTCTTGATGCAAACCGAGCTTGTATTGGAACACCCTCAAGTGCTGATCCACCCATTTGCAGTCTTAGAGTAGGTGTCACACCGTCCCGGAGACCTACTATGGCACTCTCCCCTTATTCTACATCATTTAGTGTTTTCTCCGTGGACTCGCCTTGGGCCCAATTTTCATGTTTTTGCATTGTTTATCCACCATTTGATGCTAGACTCATTCATGGTTGCACTCATTGCGGCTGGTTCAAAACTGTACATCTGTAGGTTCAGACAGTTATGGATTCAGATGCCTGTGCAGCGTGCTACCTAAAAAAAATGGTTTGGACCAGGTTTGAGGACAAATTGACCCTGCCGCGTACGTGACCTGCTCTGTGCCGCAACAGTAGTTTTTGTGATCTGCACGTACATTGCCGCAGTGTGATATGATGTGACCCCTCTGCTGTTGTACATGCTTGTTCAGACGATTGACTTGGTGGATGTTGACGACAACGGGCGTTGAGTGATGGAGTGGAAATTGCACTGTGGTGTGACACTTGGCTCCATTCACCTTTTGGTGGAGCATACCACGATGTAGCTATGTGTGGCCAGCTCCCTTGGCAGCAACAACTGTTGCTCGTCTTGCTTGTAGTCTCGAGCAGTAAATGCAAGTTGTATAGACTCTGCCTTGGTTCTAGTAGCCATAACTCATACATATCATATCTTTGTTGATTTTTAGTGGGTGGGGGGTGTGTTGTTTGCAGCTTGCATACCTTAGTATGGTTCCGTTTTGTAGCGGATCAAACTGAATCCTTGGCCAACTAAGCCAAAACCATGGTGCTTGAGGTTCTGTAACCCTCAAGCCATCCCGTCAAACCGCCCACAGGCCAGGGATCCCTGCTCGATCCATGTGGCGCCGGCCGCACGCTACACTCCCCCACATCAGGAGTGAGCCGCCCTCGGCATCCGCACTTTGAACTTGAACCCTGGTGATCCAATACCAATGTGGCAGATCAGACGGAATCCTTGGCCAACCAGGCCAAAACCGCGGTGCTTGAGGGTCTCGACCCTCAAGCCATCCCGTCCAATCGCCCACAGGCCAGGGAGCCCTGCATGATCCACGTGACGCCAGCCGCCCGCTACACGTTTTTAGAGAGAAAAACTGACGACACCCGATTCTTGGGCAGTCGGTCGTTTGGTAGTGCCCACGGAGAAAAATCCACGGGCCTGAAAGTAATCTCCCTAATTGGCTTGTAGGTTGAGGAACAAGCCTCAAGAGGTGAGGGAAAAGGTTAGAGTTGGAGGGGTCTCGCACCAAGCCTCATTCTTGTTGTTAACTCAATCATTATTGAGTTCCAACTACAGTTATGGCATTGAATTCTGCTTTCAAGTTTTCCCTCTCACATTTGAGAAGATTTTTGTGCTCAGGCGCTATGTCTGGGAGTACTTGGCCATGCACTTCAGCTTTAGTGCTATAGGGTCTTCTAAAGACTAACGTATCATAATCTCCAGTTTGGTACTAGAGCCACAACATAAGATATGCAGCAGAATAAGTAGTAGAAGTGGCTTATACGTGCCAGAAAACGTTGGCAGACCCCAAACGAGCGAGTTTAGGGGAAACTCTTTCCGATTCTTCCCTGAAAATTTAGCCTCAAAATTCCGATTCTTCCCTGAAAATTTAGCCTCAACTGATGGAAGCTTCAGAATTCTGCCTTCCAATGGAAGAGACATAATCTTCCGAATCGCCACACGTTGCATCCAAGTTGGCACTCGTGTTGCTCCAATACTTGGCGGGGCAACCTCTTTTTTCAGATTTTTTGGTGCAATAGAAGACTATGCCCACTGTTTTCTCACATGTCCCTCCATCCTCCCAATCACTAGTTTTACCCAACACTCCTACCTAAGAGTCTTCCACGAAAATGACCCTCCTAAATGGATGCTCCTCTTCCTCCCCCCCCCCCCCCCCCCCCCCCCCCC
>SZWC01001971.1:238126-249358 GCA_023375785.1 Penium margaritaceum | reverse complement strand
ACCATCGTTGTCACCATCGTTGTCACCATCGTTGTCACCATCGTTGTCACCATCGTTGTCACCATCGTTGTCACCATCGTTGCCACCATCCTTTTCACCATCGTTGTCACCATCGTTGTCACCATCGTTGTCACCATCGTTGTCACCATCTCCGCCGTCGCTATCGTCGACACCTTTGTCGTTGTCATCTCCGTCGACTTCGTCACTGTCATTGTCGTCCCCATCGCCGTCGTCGTCGTCCTAGCCCCCGCCACCACTGCCGCATCTGTTGCCACAGCTGTTTCCGCCACCACTGCCGCTTCTGTTGCCACAGCTGTTTCCGCCACCACTGCCGCATCTGTTGCCACAGCTGATTCCGCCGCTGCTACCCTCATCACTGTCGTTGTTTTTTTCGCCTTCGCTGTCGTAGTCGCCCAATCTGTGGCCTTTGCTGTTGCCGCCACCACCACCGTCGCCGCTGCGGTTGCCATCGCCTTTGCTGTCATCGCCATTGCCATCGCCTTTGTCATTGCCGTCGTTGTCATTATCGTCGCCTTGGTCGCCATCGTCACTGTCGCCGTCGCCATCTATTCCATCGTCTTCGTAGCCATTGCCGATGCCATTGCCTTTGCTGTAGACGTTGTTGTCGGCGTCGTTGTCATTGACGTCATCGCCGTCACTCTCGCTGCCGCCGTCACCGTCGCCATCTCCTGTTACTGTTGCCATCACAGTCGCCATCATCATCATCATCATCATCATCATCATCATCATCATCATCATCATCATCATCGTCGTCGTTGTCATCGTCGTCGTTGACATCATCGTCTTCGACGTCATAATTTTCGTCCTCATTGTCGTTGTCGTCGTCGTTGTCATCGTCGTCGACATTTTTGTCTTCATGACCGTCATTGTCGTCGTCTTCATCATCATCGTCGTCGTCGTCATCGTTGTCATCGTCGTCATTGCCGTCAATAAAACGATCAGTCAAGATTCAAGTGCGAGGATTCTCCTCTGGCATTCCACTATTCCGTGGTGCAATCTTCAGGCGTGACCAAGGGCGTCGAGAAGCGGTACACGTCGGTGCAGTGCGGCAAGCACGAGCACCTGGAGCTGAACAGCGACCTGCGCTTCATCAACCACTCGTGCGACCCCAACGTGGCCATGGACGTCGACCGCATGCGAGTGCGTGCCGTGAGAGACGTCGCGGCCGGTGACGAGCTCTCCTTCTTCTACCCATCCACCGAGTGGGACATGCAGCAGCCCTTCCTGTGCTGGTGCGGTGCGGAAAATGTAAGCCTTCCCCCTTCCATGTTTCTGGTGTGTTTTGCCCTAAAACTTCTGCCTTCGGGGCCTTCAAATGTGGGTTCATACAGGTTGAGGGTAAACGGGTGCAGATCATCTCCAGCTCAATTTTTTCCGTCAGAAAAAGTCTCCTCCATTGCGTCTGAGATGCGCTTCATCAGGCTCATCCTTGTGGCATGACAACCCTGCACACCTGCTCTGCCCTTGTGTGGCATTGGTGCTGGCACTTCAGCCAGGAGGGTGGGTTTGCATGGCTGCGATTTGTCAGACTTCCTGAGACTCAAAACACCGGACCACCGACTTCTGGCATGACCAGCTGTACGATGTGCCAGGGCAGTGGTTTCTCAGTGAAGGTTGCTCTTCTCCCTTTCAAGCTGGCCGCCTCAAGGCAGTGGGGTGGGTTTGTCCAGACAAGCGCATACTCAGCCAGGTGTTCTCCTGTAGTAGCGCAGGGTTCTAAAACAGCTCTCTCTCTCTCTATCTCTCTCTCTCTCTCTCTCTCTCTCTCTCTCTCTCTCTCTCTCTCTCTCTCTCTCTCTCTCTCTCTCTCTCTCTCTCTCTCTCTCTCTCTCTCTCTCTCTCTCTCTCTCTCTCTCTCTCTCTCTCTCTCTCTCTCTCTCTCTCTCTCTCTCTCTCTCTCTCTCTCTCTCTCTCTCTCTCTCTCTCTCTCTCTCTCTCTCTCTCTCTCTCTCTCTCTCTCTCTCTCTCTCTCTCTCTCTCTCTCTCTCTCTCTCTCTCTCTCTCTCTCTCTCTCTCTCTCTCTCTCTCTCTCTCTCTCTCTCTCTCTCCCTCTCTCTCCCTCCCTCCCTCCCTCCCTCCCTCCCTCCATCCATCCCTCCCTCTCTCTTTCCCTCCCTTGCTGTTTTTCTATCTCTTCTCAACCACGGTGTGTTTCAGTGCGTTCGTTTCGTGTCGGGTGCGAAGAACCTGACGGTGGCTCAGCTGTCGGCGCAGCCCTACATCGCGACGCACGTGCGCGACCTCATCTGCGACTCTCTCTCGCACTGACCCCTCTCTATGCCACATCGCAGCCAGCCAGGCAGCCAACCAGCCAGCCAGCCACTGTGCATTATTTTGCTCAAGAGACCACCAGCATCGTGGCAACATTTGTGATCTGACGACATTGTTTCTGAGGTCACTCTGTCTCAGCTGTAGATGATACATTTTGGAACTGGGAAGCATCCTGCGCTGCCATGGGGACGCTCTCACGTGCACGTTGGAGTTGCTAGTCTGTTTTATTATTTCCTGTGTGTACCATTGAACTTCTGTTGTAACCATGGTTTCCATTTGCATCTGGTTGTTGAACCTGAGTTCCTTTTGAACCTGGAGTGCCTCAAAGAAACAGCCATAGCCCATGCGTCATATGAGGGGTATGCTCAGATTTGGGGAGCCCGTCAATGGTGCTTTGAGAAAGGAAAAGAGAGATGATTGGTAAGCAATGCAAGGGTGGACGGCGTTAGGAGGATGGACCATGCCCTTGTGATGGAGGCTTTCTTCCTTTCAGACGATGTCGAAGGATGAACTTGTCTGTGAAAATGAATGCAGCACATAGTTCAATTTATTCTGTTCAATCCATTGGGGAAGGAATTTTCTTACGGTACTGAAACACTCTCAATGCTCTGAATTGATGTTGGCAGTTCCATTCCATCCTACCAGCCTCAACATACCTCGGCTTCGCTACCTTCAGCAAGCTCTATTTGCCACAGCACAATTCCAGCCAAAATCTGGCTATGCTGAATAAGGCGGACTGCTCATTGTTTCCCATTTTCTTTAAGTGCAACCAGACGATCTGCGGCTTCTTTTACCTCAACAAAAAACAGAAGCAGAGAGGAGCCAAGCCAGGGAGAGAGACAAGGGAACAAATCCGGGTTCTTCATTCAAGGAAAGCAAAGCATGACACATAATAATTTAATTTAAAGAATAATTACAAATTTATAGGGTGTACAAGCAACAAGAAACATTCTATGCATCAGCCAAAGATGCACGACTCTCCCTACGAGCCCCCACAGGGCATCCCTGCACAGATTGGTCGCCTTCCTCACCCTCCCGAAATCTCCTAAGCTTCTCGTCGACAGCCGCCTCCTCTGCATCCCAATCCACATCAGACCACCTCAGCCCTTGCTTCTCCAGCTCCCTCTTTGCCCTCTCAAGCTCCGCATCAAAGTCAAAGTCGTCACCTCCCTCCAACTCATGCTTCCCTTCTCTCTCCTCCTCCCGCTTCCTCAGCAGCTCAAGCTCCGCCATCACATCGTCCTGCTGCTCAATCTGCTGAATCATAAGCTTGTAGATCTGCTTCTGCAGGTCTTGTGTCGCTGTGTGCACGTGGTCAAACTTGCGCTCGTGCTGCTGGTGCTTGTCGTACGTCTCCATCCACAGCCGCTTCACGCTAATCTCCAGGTTCCTCTCCAAAGCTTCAATCTTCATGTCCACGTGTTCAGTCATCATGTCCCACTCCGACGTTGTCTTCTCGTCCTCCTGCTCCAGCTCCTGATCCAGCTCCTGCTCCATTTTCCACACTGCTTGCATGACGCGAGCATGCTCAAGCTCGCGCACGCGATCATCGAGAGCCTTCACTGCGGCTTGTGTAGACTGTGAGGACTGGGCTGCCTTTTCGCGTACGGCGATTTCTTGTTTCTCAGTCTGCTGCTGCAGCTTCTTCTTCATCTGCTCGTACTGCTGCTGCAGCAGCTGTTGCTGTTGTTGCTGCTGTTGCTGATCGTTACGTACGACCTCCATGCGGGCCTGCACGCGTGACTCGACCTCCTGCTCAATTTTATGCTCCATCTGCTGTCGCATCTGCTGCATGCCGTGCTGCATCTCTGCGTTCATCTGGTTCCGGATGTCGCTCACCATCTCAGTGCGGATATGCTCCAGCTGCTGCTGCATGGTGCTCTGCATCTCCGCACGCATCTCCAACAAGTCAGCCGCCATCTGCATGCGCATCTGCTGCATCTCCTCGCGCATGGCGGCCTCAGCTGTTGGCGGTTTCTTGTCGTCGTTCTTGAGTGTGGCAAAAAATGAGTACGCCATGTCGCTGAACGTGACGATGGACCTTCCAGAGCAACCGACGAAGGGCGTGGGCTCCAAGGTCGACATGGCCGGAGTGTACCTTGGCAAGAGAACGGGACACGATCAAAGGCTGAGGCGAGCTGTAGGAAGCGAACTGCAAGTGCAACTGGTAGGCCAAGGTTACTGCTGAGGTTTGCATAGGATGCCGACCACCTGTTAAGCTCGTCGGCAGAGGCCGTCCACGGGTGCTAAGGTATGCGGCTTCGGAGAGAGCCGATGAGCTCCGAACTTTTCGACGTCGTCTCTGGTGCGTGCTTGGCTGGCATGCAGTGCCTGCAGCTGCAGCCGTTCGGTTCTGCCGCATGCCATCCGTGCCATCACATGGTGCCATCACATTGCGCAAGCACATGATGGAGTCGACGTCTTCGTTTCCTCGCCATCTTCCAAATGGGATGTTCTTTCAAGGTTTGTTTACGATTGACGGTTTTTTGCCAGGTTGAAAGCTGTATCGTCTGCGAATCCATCGCAAACCTGTTGATTCTCAGAAGAAAGTGCGTCGTCATTGACGTCCGGTGCGGCGGCGGCTGATTGTTTTTGCAGATGAAGGCATGGCAAGCGTAGAGACTGCACGCTCCGTCAGTAGCGATGGATTCGGAATGGCACGTCATGTCGCGCTGCTCTGTGTCGCCTGACGCATTGCTGACTGGTGGAACTTTTCAGCGTGGCATGTCATCCTCAGCCCGTCAGTGTCGCTGCCCAAGCAGCATGTGAAACAGAGAAGGGGGGACGCTCTCCTGGAGAACCTCGACGCCGTCCATTCATCGGTGTGTGTCAGTGACGGCTGCGGACGACCATCTCGCCCATGTACACGAGCTTTGTGGAGGCATGCAATATTCGAACGTTGATGGCCAGCTTTGTGCGCCACGCATCACAAACAAACCGGTCCATGGCCACCGTCTGGGTGTCGCAGAGAAAAATGCAAAATTAGCGCCCCTTTGAAAGTAGCACGCAAAAATGGCGCACTCTGAACGCGAGCACGCAAACATGGCGCCCCCCCAAAGTGAGCATGCAAAAGTGGCGCTCCCCCAAAGCGAACACGCAAAAATGGCGCCCTGCCAAAATGGCACCCCTTAAACTAGTACGCAAAATTAGCACCCCCCGTCCGGTGATGCCACGTCATCAACCTACACGTGCGATTGTTCGGGGGCCTATCCATTTCTTCGTGCGAGTTCTCTTGTGCAAAAAATAACCATATTCTGGACCAAATTGAATTGAATCGAGAGAGAAAGTTATTATAATCGTTGGCCGAACAGGTTCGCGCCTTTTTTTTCTTGCCCGTGTCGATGCCGGTTGGCTTCCTTAATTTTTTTCTCTCTTTTTCCTCTAGTGTCGATCCTACTCCACCCTGTGTTTTTTTTTTTCGCGACGAAGCCAGTCTTTCCCTCTTACCAGACATGAGTAAAGACGAAGAGTTTGAACCCACCTCACAGTGCAACTTTCTGCATGTATATTCTTGGGTGATTTCTCGCATCCAACTGGGTTTGGGTTGGGGAAGGGAAATTGGATGGGGGTTCAATTTTATTTTTTGCCATGTTTTCCCTTAACCACAATATGGTCACTATGGAAACACGCCATGGCAACAATGTGTTATGGGGTTGTTGGGTGCAAATAAATTCCATAACGGAAAAAAGGCTCTTTCACATGGAATATCTTAGGTACGGAAATAAAATTATGCCCCTCATCCCTGAACCCCAAATGTATCTTCAATTGGAAAGTGTTTGAATCAGTTTGATTCGCGATGGAGCACAACATTTGAAACAAGTCATGTGCATCGCACTCTTCATAACATTCTCCATTTTACAAGGGAACTGTATGTATACACCCATCGCTTTTTGCCACATTTCCACACATTATGAACTACTTGTCTAACATTATACCTACATATCATTCATTTTATTTTGCTATCCATAAGCCAACAAACTTAGGTTTCTTAGTCTACCATGCATAGCTCGCTGTTATAGCCTCAACATCGGGATGTGGATGAAGTACATAATGTCCAACAAAAGAGGGGTCAATTGCAAAGTTTAACGTACTAAGGTTGTGGTTTGCAGCAAGACATCATCCTCCATCAAAACCTTCCATTCAATGGTGCGCCATACGTCGCAACCTCATGATGGCTATGCGACGCTGTCGTGCTTCAAACTGCTCCTGCCTACGCTCTTGGCTGTCCACTTGGACAGCTTCTGTATGTGGTGCGACTCGTTCACGACCCCTCCCTCCATTCATCGAGCTCGACCTTCGGCCACGTCGTCGTTGTTGTCCATACACTCTCGCAAATCTGCAAAAGTGATTCGTTCCGTGAAGTGGTTGCGATGCTTCCCGTAAGCGTTGTTGCTGCTGTTGTGCCTCCATCTGTTGTCGCGGCTCTGGTTGCCATTGTTGTTGCGACTGCTGCTCTTGCTGCTCGCTAGTTGCCTCCTGTGGCTGCTCGTCATGGTGCGACTACTGTTGTTGCTCATGTTGATGCTCTTGCTGCTGATCCTCATGGTGCTCCTGTTGTTGCTCCTGCTCTTGCTCTTACTGTTACTCCTGCCGCTCCTTTACACCTCCAACACCATGGAATCCGCTCGAGTTGTGAAGGTTTTTTATCTGTAGGACCCAATCTGCTTGCATCTGCATACATACTCAAACGCATACATAAGGAAGGGCACGTGATTGACGTCAATAATTTCCAACAAAGTTTAGCGTACTAAGGTTGTAGTCTTTAGTCCGACATGGGGGACGGGGTTGGGGAGATGATGGGTACATAATGAATATGCAAAGAAAGAACACACTTTCACATGAGAGATAGGGAGGTGTATGCTTTCAAAGACAAGCATAATGAAGGGCTTTAGAAGGGGGGCGTACCTTTGCACACTCGGTTAAAAAGTCCCCCGAGGCGCCTCCTCTCTGTCTCCCACATTGCCTTGCATTCCTCAGTGGTTAGAGGACGTTGCGTATGTTGCGTCCCCCCATCACCCTCATCAACACGCCCACGTCGTTGTCGCATGCGTGTCGTACGACCTTGCTGCTGTGTGGTTGGGACCTCCTCAGTTCTTCTTCCCGCCGGCATCCCGGTAGAATGCGAAGGCGGTTATGCGTATGCAAATGCATACTCACAATGCGCATGTACAGGGTGCATACATATGCATGCACCCACGCACATGTGTCTGCACGGTACTCATGCATGTACATACGTATATGTATATGTGCAGATGCATATGCAAAGGCACATGACGTGCATGTGCTGGTTTACTGATGCATATGCACATGCATATGCACCTGGATATATTGACGCACATGCATATGTGCGTATGCATATGTTCTGATGTATATGTGCTGATGCATATGCACATACACATGTGCAGATGCATACTTGTTGAAGCAAGAGTGTTGATGCATATGCACATGCATATGCACATGCATATACATTCATTGGCCCATGTGCATTGTGCACATTGGCCAGAAATGGCCCATGTGCATTTTGCACATGCATATGCATGTACACAATGCACATGCATGAACGCTGTGCACAACGCACAATGCATATGCATGTGTTCCGTGTCGTACCTCGTCAATGAAGGGTTTGAAGAGAGCCCAAGCCTTCGCCAGGTCGCCCAAGAGTTTCTGCAACAATTCTTCCGTGCACGTTGGACTGCGTAGTAGGGAATCTTCACGCCTCCGCCTACTTGAGTCTCCGCCACTTCTAGAAACGTTGGGGTAGGGGTTCTGACGTCTTGACGCATCGTTGCAATGATCAACGACTCCACATATGCCACCCGTCTTGCAGGATGGCCTCGATTTGTTGTTGTTGCGCATGTGTGCTCCGGTTTGACTGTGGAGACTCGCCACACCTTCGTGGGTGTATGGAACGAAGTCGTCACACGAAAAGGGCAATTGTTTTTTTCATTGGCGTTGCGACACACGTTGATCACCTTCTTCAGGTTGCTCCTGCAAGTTACGTGGAGACCTATAGTTTGCATAGGGTGTCACTTGCACGTGCAATGCACAATGCACATGCAAGTGCATATGCACATGCATATGCATATGCATGTGAATGTACATATGCATATGCACGTGCAATGTACATGTGCATATGCATATGCATGTGCACATGCATATGCATACGCACAGTGCTATTGCATACGCATATGCTTGTGCACTGTGCACATGCATTTGCATGTGCACATTGTCTATATGGCTCTGCATGTGCATTGTGCATGCGTAAGCGCATGCATGTGCACAGTGAACAATGCATAAGCATGTGCATCTATGCCTCCCCTATACACTCCCCCCCACCCTCCCCCTTCTATTAATGCTCACCTAAGTGTGCGTAGACACCATCCACTTTTGCTTGCCACAACGCGCAGCACATGTTGCGCTTCCTCCTTTAAAGTGAAGGTGTCCCCAACCTTGATACCCGTACCCAACCTGGTACGCCGAGGTGGGCTGCCATCTCGCACGTCCCTATTTGGCATCTTCCACCTGCCGTCAAGAAGAATGCACCCAAGGGAGACGGGTATGCATGCGGATGATGTAGATGCAGCACTAGGGGACGTGTACGATGTAGGACGAGGAAGGGTTGCGGTCGTTGTTGCGGGAGCGTTGGTTGCCGTTGGTTCTTGCGCAACGACGTCCCCTTCGGCTCCCTCGCCCCCCCCTCCGGCCCCCGTGTCCTCACCCTCACGTTGAACTCCTCCGTGTCCTCCATCCTCACCGTCGTCCCCATCCACATCGGCATCGTCTTCACCCTCGATGACACCTTTACCACCATCACCTCTTTTCACAGTCATCATCGCTATCATCGTTGGGTTCGCCATCATCGCTCTCATCGCTTCCCCAAAAAACCTGGTCCAATGCTGTCATTCCGTCATGAGTGGCATCACCCCCATTATCGTGAGAACCGCTCGTATTCATGTTAACCACCTGCGAGTTGACGCACGGAGCATGCACTACGTTACGCAAATTCATCTGGGCATGTGCAAACGAATTTGCATATGACATATGCATTGTGCAAGTGCATATGCACAATGCATATACAAACGCACATGCGTTTTGGCATGCGCAAATGCATGTGCTTATGCATATGCAATGTGCATATGCACTGTGCACATGCATACACATGTACACAGTGCTATGCCCCCCCCTTCCCCCCCCTCCCCCTCCCCGGATTCCTCCACACTCTCATGCAGCACGCTATGCACGTGCTTATGCATATGACAAATGCAATTTCAATTGCATATGAAAATGCATATGCACGTGCCTATGCATGTGCACTGTGCATATGCACTGTGCAGCCCCCCTCCTCCTCCTGCTCCCCCTCCTCTTCCCCTTCTTCCTCCCCCTCCTCCCTCCCCCCTTCCCCTCACCCACGTCCAATGCACAATGCGTCCCCAAGAGCATATGCATATGCATATGCTAATGCACACGCATGTGCGTATGCATTTGCATGTGCATGTGCATATGCATATGTATATGCATATGCATATGCATATGCACATGCATATGCATATGCACATGCATATGCGTAGCCCCTCCCCCTCCCCCTTCACCCTCCCTCTCCCCTCTCCGTGTCCCTTCCCCTCACCCTTCCCTCCCCCTCACCCGCCCCCCTCTCCCTCACCCACTTGCAATGCACAATGCACATGCAAGTGCATATGCATATTCTTGTGCACGTGCATATGCGTATGCATATGCATATGTATATGCACGTGCATATGCGTATGCATATACATATGCATATGCACGTGCATATGCGTATGCATATGCATATGCACGTGCTCCCTCACCCTCCCCCTCCCCCTCCCCCTCACCCACGTGCAATGCACAATGCACATGCAAGAGCATATGCATATGCTTGTGCACGTGCATATGCGTATGCATATGCATATGTATATGCACGTGCATATGCGTATGCATATACATATGCATATGCACGTGCATATGCGTATGCATATGCATATGCACGTGCTCCCTCACCCTCCCCCTCCCCCTCCCCCTCACCCACGTGCAATGCACAATGCACATGCAAGAGCATATGCATATGCTTGTGCACGTGCATATGCGTATGCATATGCATATGCACGTGCATATGCATATGCATATGCATATGCATATGCGTACCCCTTCCCCAATGGTGGGAAAAGGCACGCCCTAATTGAAATGAGGGCGTTTAGGGCGCCCGTGCCTTAGGGCACGCCTTATTTTGGCGCCTTTTCCTGGACGCCTCATTTGGAGTACTCAGAACATTTTGGGAAAAAGTGCTTTGTGTTCAGCTGCAAGAGTAGAAGAATTTGTGCGCATCATTTTCCTTCAGAAAAAATCCCCTTTTTTCCCTACACTGGATCGAAGTTTCTGCCACGCTCATTGCATCCGCTGTCCATCAAACGCGTGCAGGTGACATGCGGGTGACCATGAAAAAAGTGTGGATTGCGGCGCGAACATCGATGTGCCCGCCAGTGAAAAGCTTGGCCAGCGAGCGTAACTGGTCAACACATGCTCTCATCCAACCAAAGAAATGAAACCGTATGTTGAGCAAGCGTGTGGAACACATCGTCTTCATGAACCACAACTGTCACATTTTGCATCAAATGGCCAAGAAGCGGCCAGAGGTGGCCGCCCGGGTAGGACTGCGTGTGAGCAGCCCAGGTGAGGTGCTTGACCCAGCACGAGTTGACGTGACAGAGTGTGAACCGTGGCTATGACCCACCCTCTCCCATGCACATGCATATGCATATGCAAATGCATATGCACATGCACATGCATATGCATATGCATATGCATATGCATGTGCATATGCATATGCATATGCACTTGCATATGCATATGCATATGCATATGCACGTGCATATGCATAAGCATATGCATATGCCTATGCAAGTGCATATGCATATGCATATGCAC
>SZWC01001971.1:197470-236725 GCA_023375785.1 Penium margaritaceum | reverse complement strand
GCGCCGCCCTCCCTCCCTCATGCCCTCGGCCAACCCTCCATCTCCCTTCGCCTCCACCTGATCCTTCTCTTCCCGCTCCCGCTCCCTCACCCACTCTTCCGTCGCCTCCTCCTCCACCTCCCCCTCCCAGTCCGCATTCCCCTCCCTCGCCGCCTCCCCCTCCCCTTCCACCGGATCCTCATCCTTCCTTTGCCCTCCTCCTCCCACACGCGTACCCTCGTGGCGTTTGATCCTCACACGATGTCAGCGTTGTCGACGTTGGCGTCGTCCCGTCGCCCAGTCGCCTTGTGGCCCCGTCGTGCGCGTGATCTACCCGTCTGCGCCTAAGGCAGAGACACCCACATTGTCTCGTGAGTGACTGGAAGTTCGCCTCTGTCTTTTTTTTTTGGTTTTTTGGTTCCCTCCTCACGGTGTTACCGTCGTCCACTACACGTTATGCCGTGTAGCAAAACGTTCAACGCATGCTAGGGTGTTGTTTCTTTGCTGAACGTCTTTAAAAAAGTACACATCTTTCTACGTCAACTACAGTTTTTAAAAGGAGACAAGTCAGACGAAAAAATGGACAGGCCACCGAACAATCGCAAGTGTAGGTTGATGACGTGGCATTGCCGGACGGGGGGTGCTAATTTTGTGTACTAGATTGGGGGGTGCCTTTTTTGCAAGGCGCCATTTCTGCGTGCTTGCTTTGGGGGGGCGCCATGTTTGCGTGCACGCTTTGGGGGGGGGGCACCACTTTTGCGTGCTTGCTTTGGGGGGGTGCCATGTTTGCGTGCTTGCGTTTGGGGTGCGCCATTTTTGCGTGCTACTTTCAAAGGGGCGCTAATTTTGCATTTTTCTTGTGTCGCAAGCAGCTCATCACAAGCCACGCCGTCGGGAGGAATGCATCCGCTTTTGTAAGAGGCCGCAGAAGGCTCCGTGAGGGGCAAATCTATCAGGGGTTCCGAAACGGGGGAGTGGCCCTGTATCCACACAATGCTCAATAGATCTAATACCCTACCGCTCCTATTTATCGTCGAAATGTTTTCTTCGTCACAGGAGGCACAATTTACCATAAAAAATTGTGAGTTTTTTTAGTCAGGCTTGTCCCCATTGTTTCGTACTTTGAGCTCAGGGGGCACAATTAAACTAAAGAAGATTCAGGTTCAACCTCACGTGACGAGAAAACCGAGAGAAGAATCGGTAGCGATCACTTGTAGTCCTTCCGTCGAATCCAAAAACACGACTTTGCCGCGTGCGCGTGCGCCGACAACAAGTCGCAGCTCGCGTTCGACCACCACGGACCTGAAAAGGCGGTCAGGATGGGTCCTATTTCGAGGCAACTGTGTCAATGGGGATCTTAAAAGGGTCAAACCCATGACATTATCTACGATAAACATGAGCGGTAGGGTATATCCACTAACCATTTGATAAAGAGAAAACTTGTCGGAGGAGGTGTTTTTCCACCGGACATGCACAGCATATGACGTATAGACGAGTGTCCCAGCATCAATGTCCTCATAGAAACACATGTCAGTGAGAAAATATGTGGAAGCTTCCTAGCGATACCACCGCTGACAAGGCGTCCGAGCCTGCTCAGACGGTGACGACAGTCACAAGTCGTGCACACAACGGCATGGGTCTGGCTAGGCGACACAAAGGCAAAGTGTCAAACTGCTTCAATAGCAGTTGCAGAGAGAAATGACAAATGCCAGGTCCATGGCATAAGTACCTGTCGTGGCACACGGTGGGTGTCACACGCGGCAGTGCAAGGTCTGTCCTAAAACCGGCCCAAATCCACTGTTTTGGCCGTACTTCAGCGTAGACAAGTCATAACGCTACGTCGTCTGAACCTACACGTGCAGAATCTCAAGCCGGACGCTACAACTGGTCACATGCATGCATCCGGCAACAAACGTTGGACACACAATGCAAAAACATGCATATCGGGCCCACGGTCAGTCCAGCAATAAAATGCTACAAGCTGCAGATGTTGGTTTTCGTGCATCTCTCATTGTACTCTGTTGTGTCCTCCCGGTTTGTGTACATCGGCGTGTAGATGACTGATGGCGAGACTCGACTCTGCTAGAGTTTCGTTCGGTGCAGCCGATGCACGCTGAGGCCCACTCACAGTTCGCTGGAGCCTCCTCCCTCCGGCGACGTGCACAGCTCCATCGGCACGCCTCCTCGGCGGTCGGGCCGCCGGCGGTCAGTTCCACTGTAGATGCTGTCTACATGCACCCAGTGTTCTTTCTGGTTATGCCATTGCGTCTGCAGCATCATGCTGTGCTTAGGATCCATGTCTCTTGCTGTGTGGCACTGTTTGGCATCACTGACTGTCGTAGGCACTGCCTGGGTTCGGGCAGCCGTGGCTCTTTGGTGTTGTTTTTCTAGCTGATTCTGACTGCACGACTGCGTTCGTAGCTTCGGTATTATGGTATGATCCAGTTTTCAGGCAAAATGGACGACGTCCGGATTTTGGGCTGGTGGACATCTGGCAGGGCTCACCGAGAAAACCCTGCCTGCCAGAAAATAGGTCTAGGACTATTATCTGATTGGCTGGTTAGCTGAGTAACAAGTTCTACACTAGTGGGGGGAGCTAGCACTTGGAGGGATCTTCCATTGTTGCTCATTCTTCATTCCTAATCAGTTACTTTCAGTTTCCAGTTGCTTTCTGGCGCTAACACTGGCGCATGCATTTCTAAGTAACAAACCCAGAGCTTCCATACATAGTCTCTAGAGTAGCAGACTGAGGGGGCAGCAGACTGAAGCAACGAGCGTGGAAGCCCGCATGCTGCATCAACAACGCTGCTGTCCCAACTTGATGCCTAGCGTTTCCTTCTTGGTATCAGAACCAGAGCGTACCAGCAGCAGTAGAAGACTGACGTACAGGTTCCAGACAACGCCGGCGGACCTCCATACGCGCCAGTGCAGGGGAAATGCTGCCGGATTTTTTCCGGCAGCATTGACCCGCTTGGTGGCAGCGTCAGAATTTTTCCCACGGCCACTGGGCCAAGGTAAATGCTGCCGGATTTTTTCCGGCAGCACTGACCCCCACGCTTGACGCGAGGAGGTGATTGCCAAGCCACGTCAGGCGCTTACTGGCGACGATGCACGCGGCGACATCACCCAGGTGTGACTGACAGCAGCAGCCCGCAACAGCAGTAGCAGCTTGTAGCAGAAGCAAGCAGTGGCAGCAGCAACCAGCAGCAGCTGCACACAGCACCAGCCGACAGCAGCAGCAGCTCGTAGCAACTCGCAGCAGCAGCAGCTCGTAGCAGCTCGCAGGAGCAGCAGCCCGCAGCAGCAGCACCAACGGCGAGCAGTAGCCGACAGCAGCAGCAGCTTGCAGCAGCTCATAGTAACAGCAGATGGCATTAGCAGCAGCAGAAACAGCGGCTGTAGCGGCAGCCAGCAGCAGTAGCAGACGAAGCTGCTCGTAGCCCACTACTCGTTGCGAGCAGCGATCTGCTGGAAGCGAGCTCGCTGCTTGTAGCGAGCAACGAGTAGCAAGCAGCGAGCTCGCTGCTCGCGGCTCGTCGCTCGCAGCGAGCAACGAGCTCGCTGTGATGAGCAAATAGAAAAAAAAAACAAAACAAGATCCCCAACCCGCCAGCAGCAGCAGCAATAGTAGCAGCAGCAACAACAGTAGTAATAGCAGTAGCACTAGCATCATCAGCAGCACTAGCAGTAGCAGGAACAGCAACAATAGCAGCAGGAAAAACAGTACTAGCAGTAGTAGCAGCAGCAGCAACAGCGGCTACTGCTGTATAGCAGTGGCTACATCAACTGGTGCTGACATCAGCGACCGTCTGTTAACGTCACTGCCGACGTCACTGGTGACATCATCAACATAACAAAAAAACAAAGTAGTAGTCCTGCTACACACCGTAGTAGCATCTGCTGACGTTAGCCATCCTTGGGTGACGTCACTACTGACATCAGCAGCATACAAAAGAGACAAAAAAACAGAAAAAGGGGGGAAGAGAGGCACCATAATCCACTAACAGCCCATCTGAGGAGGGTTCCTCCTCTCTTGGGGGGACCCCCAGTCCCCCTTTCCTATAACAGCTCTAGCAGCTGCCGCAGCAGCGGCAGTAGCAGTAGCAGTAGCAGAAACAGCAGCAGCAGCAGCAATAGCCACAACAGCAGCAGCAGCGGCGGCAGCAACGGCAGCAGCAGCAGCACCAGCAGCAGTAGCAGCAACAGCAGAAGCAGCAGCAGCAGCAGTAGTAGCAACAGTAGGAGCAGCACTAGCATCAGCAATAGGAGCAGAGCAGCAGTGGTAGCCCTCTAGCGTTGTTGGCAGCAACCCTGATCCCCTGGCTGCTCTTCAGCAACAGCACGCCGCCTTGATGCTTTAGCTTGCAGCGATGCAGCCATTGGCCTCCCAGATTGCCACCAGTGCGGTGCCACCATTCATTCCTCCAGGGCACGCCAGCCCCGCTGTGTCCGCCGCCACGTATTACCTGGCGGAGCACCAGACTCAGTGCCAGTGGCAGACGGTGACCTCCGTCCTGGGTCCCACTCTAGGCGCAGGCCGCAGGCAGAAGGACTTTGAAACGCCGCCCCCACCGCTTCAGTCCGGTGAGCAGTTCCGGAGCTGGGAGCTCAGCTTCCAGATCTGGGCACAGGGTGAGGGCCTGTGGGCATACTACACCCTCCCGTATGACCCCACCTAGGCCGACGAGTTGTATGACAGTGGTCGCGCCGTACGTGCCCTCGTCCCAGTTGCCCCTCCGGCTTCCCGTCTGGCCCTAGAGCCTTTCCTCGGAGACTTCACCGCTGGTGCCACCCAAGATCCTGCATCCGCGTGGCACGTCCTTACTCGTCCCCATCGCCTGTCCAGCGAGGCTCAGACTAGCCGTCTCGTGCAGGAGTTCAACTCCCTGCACATGGGGGAGACCAAGACGGTCACCGCCTACTGGCAGCGGGTGGAGGACATCCTTCGTCACCTCGGCACCTCTGTCCCATCCCTTCTGGCTGTGCTCCTAACCATCAAGCGCGGTGCCACCGACGCGTATGAAGATGTCTTCGTGCATTACTCCCGGGACGTCCTCTCCACCATGGCGGCCCAGGGCACCCTTATGCCTTGGGCATACAAGCTCTTCCTCTGGATTGAGGAAGCTTGTCTGGAGTCCCGAATCCAGTGCACGGAGGCTCTCGCCTCCCCTACTGTCGCCTCCGTGGCCATCGCTTCCCTCGTCGCAGCTACCTCATCATCGTCAGGGAAGAAGAAGCGCCGGAACAAGAAAGGCAAGGGTTAGCAGTAGCAGCAGCCGCCAAACGGGTCCAGCGGTGGTGGTTTGGTCTGCCACAACTGTGGCCAGCCCAGGCACGGGTGGTACACGTGCCCCCTTCCGACGGAAGAGGCACGCGTCATCGCCACCATGCGTCGCCAGCGGGAGCACCGTCTCTCCACTGCCACCGTAGTTGTCGCCGGCACTGACATCTCCACCTCATCAAGGAGCTCCACCATTCCGACAGCTCCGCCAGTCGAGCCGACACCAGTGTCGTAGCAGCACCATCCGCAGCCGTCAGTGCCTCCGTTTCCTTCACCGGCACAATCCTCCTCCTACCCGGGCTCCGGTGCCATCACTCCACACTCGGTCTACACTCCCGGGCCGTCCTCCCGTGAGTGTCAGCTGGAGCAGTTCATCGAGCTCCAGCTCGGCCTGCCTCGCCCTCCCTCCTAGGGAAGTGCGAGTTGCGTCACCTCCTGCTCTCCTGCCTAGCCCTGCATGACTGAGACTGAGCTGCGGCCGTGTCCCGTTTCCTTGTCTGTCTCCCGTGCTCTCCTCTACCCCCTTCCATGACGACATTACATGGCTTGATGATTGGCTGTCTCGGTTCGCGCCCCCTTCCACCGCGTCCGCGTCTCTTACTTGCTGCCATGTGATCGTTAGCGATCTGGCGACCCCGATCTAGGACCCTACTGAGACCTGGATCATCAACTCCGGGGTGACGCATCACATGATGACCTCCCGTGAGGCCTTTAGTATGCTCGGCCCTGTTGGCGGCGTCTCCGGTGTCCGGACGGGCTCCGGACAGGTGTTGCCTGTACGCGGTGTCGGTATCGTTCGTTTCCGTGGTCCTGCCGGTGATGTCTTTCTGACCGATGTCCTCTTCATCCCAGGTCTCGAGCTCAGCCTCCTGTCCGTCACTGTTCTTGACCGCATGAGCATGGATGTTGTGCACTCGCGTGGTGTTGGTACTGTGTCGTTGCGTCCGTCTGGTCTTGTCGTACTACACGCCACCGCCCATGGCAACCTGTGGCATGTACCTTGTCTGTCCTCCTCTCCTTTCGTCTCCTCCCCGTCGGCCGCCACAAGCCATGTGTTTGTCACCAGCACGATCTCTCCTCAGCACACCCGCCTCTTGTACCACCGTCTTTGCCACGTCCACTCTGCTGCCGTAGATAGCATGCTCCGCACCCAGCCGGCCATGGGTTTTAACCCAGAGACTTTCCCTCTCCCGTGCCCCACAGAGTGCATTGATTGCGCTCAGGGCAAGATGCACCGGTCCACATACCCGTTGTCTTCCTCCCGTGTATCTGCCCCTCTCGACCTCGTCCATTCTGATGTCATGGGCCCTCTCCCCACCGAGACCGTCGGAGAGCATGGCCGCTATGTCCTCACCCTCACTAACGACTATTCTCGCTACCGATGGGTCTTCTGCCTTCGACAGAAGAGCGATATCACTCGAGCCATCCAGGACTGGCTTGTCCTTGCGGAGCGCGAGTGTGGTTGCTCTCTTTGCCGCTTTCACTCCGATCACGGTGGTGAGTACATGGGTGAGACCATGACCTTTCTCGCCTCCCGCGGCATCCACCATGAGACGTCTGCGCCCTACATGCCCGCCCAGAACGGTGTCTCTGAATGGTGGAACCGTACCATGGCCGACGCCGTCCGCACCATGCGGGTCGAGTCTGGTCTCTACAATGGCTTCTATTTTAAAGCCATGGCCTAAATGACATGGGTCTGGAACCAGATTCCCCACGGTCCCATTCCCTGCCAGTCCACATCGTACCAGCATTGGTGCGTTCAGCGCGCTGACCTCTGCCCAGCTCGCGTCTGGGGTTGCGTGGCAAATGTGTGGCTACCCACCCCGCAACAAGGCGGCAAGCTCGCCCCCCGCGGATGTCCCTGCACCTTCCTTGGTGTCTCTCGTCAGTCCAAGGCTTGGCGCTTCTGGGATCCATCCTGGCACTACATCATCGAGTCCCGCGGTGCCCTCTTCTTTGAGGACCTGTTACATTGTGACCTCATTCGCTCCGGCTCGTCCGTTTCTATCCCGTCGCGTAGGGGAGTGGTGAGTCCATCCTCCGTCTTACCGCTTCCAGGTGACACATCTGTCATACCCTCTAAGCCAGCAGCCCCAATCGTGTCCACTGGCCCCTCCGGGCCGGCAGCCCCAGTCGCGTCCACTGGCCCCTCCGAGCCGGCAGCCCCAGTCGTGTCCACTAGTCCCGCCGGGCCGGCAGCCCCAGTCGCGTCCACTGGCCCCTTTGGGCCAGCACCCCCAGTCGCGTCCACTGGCCCCTCCGGGCCAGCAGCCCCAGTAGCGTCCACTGGCCCCTCCGGGCCGGCAGCCCTTGTCGCATCCACTGGCCCCTCCGGGCCAGCAGCCCCAGTTGCATCCACTGGCCCCTCCGGGCTAGCAGCCCCGTCCGCCTCCGTTGGCCCGTCGGACTCAGTGCCATCCCCTGTCCTGCCACGCTACACAAGTGGCCCAGGTGGTAGTCTCCAACACAGGCTGTCGGTAAGCACGTAGACCATCACACTGCGCTCCGTGGCACCTCGACCCCCCGTGGCTCCACGTATCTTCTCCACTCCCACGGTCGTGAGTGAGGATCCTGGCACGAAGGCCATCGGCCTCACCACCTCGGCCATCATTGCAGACCTTCACCCGGGCTCCGCATTGGGCTACGTTATGCTTCATCACGAGCATCGGCACGCCGTCGTGGCTGCACTCGCAAGCATCTCACCTAGAGCTCGAGATGCACATGCTCTCTCAGGCCACTCCACAGCATGCCCGGAGGACCCAGCCATCCTGCGCGAGGTACGAGCCTCTCCTGAGACCGCACACTGGGACGCTGCCTGCACCGATGAGCTCGTTGCCATCCAACAGCACCACGTATACGACCTCGTCGACCTTCCTCCAGGTCGGAAGGCCATCGGTTCCAAGTGGGTCTTACGGCGCAAGTGGAAGCCCGACGGGTCCCTGGACAAGTACAAGGCCCGCCTTACAGCCAAGGGGTTTGCCCAGATCCCTGGGGTCGATTACAACCAGATCTTTGCCCCAGTTGGCCGGTTATCCACTAGCCGGGCGCTCTTCAGCCTGGTTGCCCAGCATGGGTGGGAGCTGCATCAGATGGACGTGAGCAACGCTTTTCTCCATGGCTCACTGGAGGGTGAGGAGCTCTACATGGTGCAGCCCCCAAGCTTCGACGATGACACTGGGAGATTCAAGCGGCTGTGGAAGGCCCTCTATGGCTTGAAGCAGTTGCCTCAGTGCTAGAACCAGGAGATCTGCAACACGCTCCTTTGCGGCGGGCTCCAGCGCAGCACCGTTGACCTCGCACTGCTTGTCAGTCCGCAAGGCCAGACTTTCGCTGCTATTCTGGTTTACGTTGATGATCTCCTCATCGCGTCGCCAGACACGGCTGCCATCCAGCGTGACAAAGACTTGCTGCACGCCGCCTACCATATGAAGGATCTCAGATCTGCCCGAGTCTTCCTAGGCATGGAGCTCGAGCATGATCGCTCCCAGGGCATCCTGCACATCCACCAGGCTGCCTATGTGCAGACTCTATCCACCCGCATTGCGGAGGACCTGCCGCTCGTGCCGAGCGCATCTTCACCCATGTCGCTTGATGCCTAGGTGAAGCTGAAGAGTCCTGACTCAGCTGTTGTGGGGGAGCGAGTTTACATGACCACGTACCTGTGAGTCATCGGGACACTGATGTTCCTGGCGACGACGACGCACCCAAACATCGTGTTCGCCGTCAACCTCCTCGCCCAATTTTCTCAGGAGTCACGTCACCTCCACTTCGAGGCCGCGATCTGAGTACTGCGCTATGCCGTCTCGACTCCTCGACGAGGTCCCATGTTCCGCCGCTAGCCGTCTATTGTCACGATAGGCTACACCGATACTGACTAGGTCGGCAGTCCGGACGGTAAGAGTCGCATAGGCTGGATCTTTCTGATTGGTGGCACAGTTGTGTCCTGGCATAGTGGCAAGCAGGGGTCCATTGCACGCAACACTGCTGAGGCTGAGTACGTGGCCCTTGGCTCAAGCGCGTGTGAGAGTGTGTGGTTGCGTCGTCTGTTGTCCAAGTTGCGTCAGTCTGTCACATCCATCACGTTGCATTGTGACAATGAGAGTGCCATGACCATTGCCGACAATGACGGTGTTCATCACACACACACAAAGCACATCAACGTTGAGTATCACTACGTGCATTCGTTGTTGCATGACGGCAGCATCAACATCGTGTGGGTTGAGATAGCATGGCAGCTGGCAGACTTCTTGACGAAGGCACTGAAGTGCGACTCGTTCAAGAAGGCTATGAGTTCGGTTGGTGTGCGTCCTTGAGTGACTCTCTTTGTCCCTGCCTACATCTCTCCGTGTCCTAGAGGAGTCTTGTTGTTGACTGTGTCTGTCCGTACATGTGCACTACGCCTGTGAGTCATGGGGGAGTGTTGGTTTTCGTGCATCTCTCATTGTACTCAGTGGTGTCCTCCTGGCTTGTGTACATCGGTGTGCAAATGACTAACAACGAGACTCGACACTGCTGGATTGTCGTTCGGTGGAGTAGATGCACACTGAGGCCCACTCACAGTTTGCTGGAGCCTCCTCCCTTCGACGACGTGCTCACCTCCATAGGCACACCTCCTCGGCAGTCACTGCCACTGCAGATGCTGTCTACTTGCACCCAACATTGTTTCTGGTTGTGCCATTGCGTGTGCAACATCATGTTGTGCCTAGGGTCCATGTCTCTTGCTGTGTGGCACTATTTGGCATCACTGACTGTCATAGGCACTGCCTGTGTTCGGGAAGCCGTAACTCTTTGCTGCTATTTTTCTAGCTGATTCTGACCACACGACTAGGTTTGCAGCGTTGGTATTATGGTATGGTCCAGTTTTCAGGCAAAACGGACGACACCCGGGTTTTGGGCTGTCAAGCGTCTGGCAGGGCTCAGCGAGAAAATCCTGCCCGTCAGAAAATAGGCCTAGGACTATTTTTTGATTGGCTAGTTAGCTGAGTAACAAGTTCTACACTAGTGGGGGGGGACCTAGAACTTGGAGAGGTCTCCTATTGTTGCTCGTTCTTCATTCCTAATCAGTTACTTTCAGTTTCCAACTGCTTTCTGGTGCTAACATTGGTGCGCGCAGTTCTGAGTAACAAACCCAGAGCTTCCAGACTTAGTCTCTCGAGCAACAGACTGAGGCGGCTGCAGACTTAAGCAACGAGCATGGAAGCCCGCACGCTGCATCAACAACGCTGCTGCCCCAACTTGCTGCATAGCGTTTCTTTCTGTAGAAAAACTACAGAAGGTCCCAAACAACATCCAGGACTCTGGGGCGACTGTCGATCAGCTCCGAGCTGGTAGTCTACCACCAGACGATGCCCCGGTGCCACCTGGGTCTGCATCAGGGATCTGCACGAGCATGGACATGGCTGAGTGGTCAGAGTAAAATGTACAGGTTGACAGGAACGTCACAAATCACAACACTCCCCCATGACACGATGGTACGCATGTCCACACACGTGTAGAACTGAAAGGAGTACAACAACGAGTGCAAAAATAGTCGAGACACAGACACACCCCATACTCAACCACTCTCAGGCAAGGGACGAAGCCCAACGGAACGAATGGCCACCAGAAACTTCCCGCGCGCCAGTGCCTTCGTCAAGAAGTTAGCACGTTGTATGTCACTGCCGACCCATATGACGGAGATCACGTGTCGCTCCACTAGATCACGCACGAAGTGATGCTCAACCACATGAAATACACCAGAGTTCTCTGCAATGGCAAGAGCACTCTGGTTGTCACAACAAAGCACAATGGCGGGCACTGATTGACCCAGCTCAAGGAACAGGCGCTGCAGCCACACTACCTCAGCGGCCCCTACACCTAGAGCAACATACTCTACCTCCGACAAGCTACGTGCAATGCAACCCTGCTTCCCACTATGCCAGGACACAGCGGTACCACCAAGAAGGAACACGTAACCGGTGCGACTGCGTCCATCTGGGCTCCAGGCCCAGTCGCTGTCGGTGTAGCCGTCAAGAACCATTGAGCACTTCCGGCGAAAGCAGAGTCCAAGGTACGGCGTGGAAACCACATACCGCACCACTCGCACAGCCGCCTGGAGGGCTCTAACACGTGGAGCCTGCGAAAACTGTACAAGGAGGTTGATGGCAAAAGCGATGTCGGGGCGTGTGGTAGTGGCGAGGTATATCAGAGATCCGATGAGGCGGAGGTACAAGGTCACATCCACTGTCTCCCCCAGCTGTGTGGGATCGTCCACCTTCAGGGCGTCCTTCCCGTCAGGTGTGAGAGGTGTGGAGGCCGTTGGCAATACGCCAAGGAGGTCACTGATGCGCTCCCCCACAACGCGTGCGTATTGGGCCTGATGCAACAGAAGCGTCCGGTGTTTGCCGTCTTGTACGATATCCATGCCAAGAAACACCGATGCAGGACCAAGGTCCTTCATCCTATAGGCAGTCTGGAGGACCGCATTGGCCTCCTTCACGGACTCCATGGAGGGAGACGCGATCAGGAGGTCATCCATATAGACCAGGATGGCGGTGAACCACTCAGGTGCTTGTCGGATGAAATGAGAGGGATCTGCCTCACTCTGTACATATCCCACACGAGTCAGAGTGCCTATGATCTCCTGGTTCCAGCACCAAGGAGACTGCTTGAGTCCGTACAAGGACTTGCGCAAGCGCCATTCCTTGTCACCATCCTCAAAACCTGGTGGCTGGACCACGTAAATGTCCTCATCCAGAGAGACATGGAGGAGCGCATTGTTAACATCCATCTGGTGCAGTTCCCAGTCATGCTGAACCACCACACCAAAGAGAGTGCAAGCTAAGGTCATGCGGCCGATAGGGGCAAAGAGGTCAGAGTAATTAACGCTCTTGATCTGAGAGTACCCCTTGACGACCAAGCGAGCCTTGTGGCATTCCAGTGAGCCATCCGGCTTCACCTTCTTGCGAAAGACCCACTTCACTTGAATCGTCTTCCTCTCAGGTGGAAGGTCGACTAGCTCGTAAACTCCGTACTCTCGGATGCCACGAAGCTCATCCTTACAGGCGGCACACCAGGCGTCAGCATCCTCTGATGAGAGGGCGTCCCTCAGTGTTCCCGGATCAGGCGCCAACGAGGGAGAGCTCTGAGTGGTGAGTACACACGCCTCAGAACTGGGTCTGACAACCACAAGGTCAGCTGCTGCATCACAAGCGGTACGAAACTCGCGAGTGACAAGATCGTGCCCTAGAGGCCACGTTAGATGTACCTCTGTGTGATCTGTATGGACACTCAGGCCGAGGGCCTTTGTGCCGAGATCGCCACTCGAAACGCAACGAGTGGAGTGCTTGGGTGCGGGACCTGACACTCGCTAGGCTCTGGAGCTCAACGGTCGAAGACGACCACCGGGCTCACGCGAGTAGCCTGGGCTCGAAGGGCTGACTGCAGGCTCAGAGACAGGCACGGCCACATCCGGTGAGAACTTAGGTACAGGGGTAGGTGATGTAGTGGGAGGAGAGGCTGGTGAACTGATGGGAGACGTAGGACCACCCACAGAGACAGGAGTACCGGTGGACAGAGGGACAACATCATGGATGTCTGTGGGGTGCGAGGACGCATGAGAGGAGACAGGCTGGGCGGGAGAGGTCTTTGGGCCAAAAGCGATGATCGCCGGGTCATGAAGAACCGGAGATAGAGAAGTGGAGGGGGCTCGAACGGACACATCAGCCGGACGAGAGGTGCTCGTAGGCTCAGACTCCCCCATTCGAGAAACCTCACACGTACGAACGTGTGTGACAGACATCAACACAATCGAGATCAGATCACGGTAGGTGAGAGACTCAAAGAAGAGCGCGATGTGGGACTCAACAATGCGACGCCAGGCAGGGTCCCAAAAACGCCAGGCCTTCGACCGCGGGGAGATACCAATTAAGGCACACAAGCGACCCCGCAGAGAGACCTTGGACCCCTGTTGATCCTCCGTGTACCACACAGAAGCCACTGAGTCCCAGACACGAGCAAGACACAGATCAGCACGGTGGCCAAACCAGAGCTCATACGGTGTAACGTGGTCCGGAAGAGGACCGTGCGGGAGGCGGTTCCAGACCCACGTCATGTAGGCAAATCCTTCGAAGGCGAAGGATTTTGGGAGACTGCACTCAAACCGCATAGCACGAACCGCATCCTCCATGGTGCGGTTCTAGCGCTCAGAGACACCGGTCTGTTTAGGAGTGGCAGGAGCAGAGACCTGGTGAGAAATCCCGCGCTCGGCAAAGAAGCTGTCCATTTTGCCAAGAAACTCGCTGTCGCGATCCAAGCGGAAGGTATGCAGCGAGTGGCGAGACTGATGTTCAGTCATCACAAGCCAGAGACAAACCGCGAGAGCGGCATCACTCTTCTGGCGCAGGCTGTAGGCCCACCGCATCCGGGTGAAGTCATCTGTCACGGTCAGGACATATCGGCCCCGATCAGACAAGGACTCGACAGGGAGAGGACCGAGAAGGTCCGAATGGACCAGCTCCAGGGGACTAAGGGCTCGAGAATGGGAGTCAGGGTAGGTGCAACGATGCATCTTACCCTGAGCGCATAACAGACAATCGGTCTTGGGCGGCTTCTTGAAAGAGGTCGCGTCAAGACCGAGGGCGGGCTGTGTTCTAATGAGCTTCAAAACTGTGTCAGAGCCCACATGACACAGCTGTGGATGCAGCAGGCGCTGGTGCTCAGCAGACAGGACACCATTGACAAACACACGAGGAGGGGAAGGTGAGCAAGGAGAAGAAGAGATCTGAGGAACACGATACAGATCGTCCATAACAGAGGCACAAAGAACAAGAGTGCGAGTATCAAGAGCAGTCATTATCGCGGAGTCGGCAGTGTGCTCCACAGAGAGTCCCATCAAAGTGCAGGCACGCACAGATAGTAAGATGAGCTCAAGGTCAGGCACAAAAAGCACGTCGGAGAGATACAAGGGGCCAGACGGACCATCGAAGCACACAACCCCAACACCGTGGACTGGCAAGGACTGACCAGAGCATGTGCGAACGGAACGAACAGACGCCACAGGACCGAGGAAAACAAAGTCACTACGACAACATGTCATGTGGTGAGTGGCACCGGAATTGATGATCCAAGTGCCACCCGAATCACAATTGGAGGACGTCACGGTGCAACGGGCAATGGAACACTCGGATGCAGACAGGCGCTCGGTAACAGAGGAGGGAGAACGACGAAGGGCGCACATGTGAGACTCAAAAATCCAATCTCTACTGTCAGGCTCATCACATGCCAGCTGTGCTCCCCCACACGAGTCATCACGAGAGACAAGAACATACGAACAAGCAGTCTGTGAACCACCCGGCTGTGAAGACACACTTGCACCTCCCTGAGAGCGAAGCGCCAGGAGTTGACGGAGCTCGGTGATGGTGCGGTCACGGGGGTCCGGGTCTCCGCTGCTCGCCGGTGGGGAAGCGGGAACTGCTGCGGTCGTGGTCGCCGCGCGACGAGAGCCTGTGCTACTCAAAACAGACCGCTGTGCGTGTGTAGCCTGAAGATCGCGAGTGATCCGCGCACACGGAGAACAACGATACGAATTGAATGGGACCAACGGCGTTTCGTTTCGTTAAGTGTGGAGCGCGTGAGCTCCACAACCCTAGGGCAAAGACATGGATTTACTACAAGTCCTCTAGTAACAAGTTAGCCCCTTGTTGCGGGTGAGACTCGCTAGTCGAGTCTCACCCATCGGTGGCAAGCGGAACTCGCTGCTGCTCGACGGGGTGCGAGGACGAAATTGCCTTGCGAGCCCAGAAAAGGTGCGATTGCACCTGCGAAGTCACATCCTAGGTCAGAAATGAGGAAACCTAAAACAGACCTACAAACATGCAAGTTGAGGGTCCAATCTAGGTCGCGCATCACAGCGAGCACAGTATGCCACATGAATCTCAAGGACATAACTAGGTCTGCTAGCGGGGGCAGGCAAGGGTCGACGGCCGGCGGATTGCGTGAGACAAGAGAGCGACGCCGCCACGTGACAGGCTTGGCGAGCACGTTCTCCGCTATCAGCGTGGATCACCATCGACCGCCGAGTCCTCATGCACTGCACACCTGAGGGCACATACGCACGAGTATATATATACAGAGGGATATCACGCCCCCTTGGGCGAGGTGTTGCATGCATGCAACCAAGCAGATGAAGTTGAGACATGAGGGAGGATGATGGAAGTGCCTTGGTGAGAAAGTCAGCCAGTTGCTCACTTCTAGGCACTGCGCACACTTGGACAATGTCTGCTTCCACTGCTTCTTGGACAAAGTGATGTTCAACGCCTATGTGCTTGGTGCGTGGGTGTAGTACGCCATGATTTGCCGTGATGCGACATGCAACATAGCTATCACTGTACAATGGTATGCCCCCCACAACCTTGCCCATCTCCCCTAACAGCCATTGCAGCCAAGTTACTCCACACGCAGCTTCTCCCAATGCCATGTACTCGGCTTCAGCCACACTACGTGCAACACATGACTGCTTTGCACTGCGCCATGACACAGTGGTGCCCCATAAATGAAAGACATACCCCCCCCCGACTGCATGCATTTTGATCTCGTGCATAGTCACTGTCAAAATACCCATCGAGCAAGGGACCAGTGCCAGGGGAGAATACGAGGCCCATGGATGCAGTGTCAAACACATAACGCAGAAGTTTTAGCAAAGCCTTTTGATGTACACTGCGGGGTTGCTGGCTGAACTAGGCGAGAGTGTTTACTGCACAGGAAATATCCGGTCGGGTGGTTGAGGAAAGGTAGGTGAAGCTGCCAGTGATCTGCCTGTACATTGTGGGAATCCGTGTCAGGTCCGTAGTCAGTGGTGTGTGGGTCAAGAAGGTGTCCGTAAACGTCTGGACTCATCGGTGAATGCTCTGTGGGGAGATGCTGTACAAGGTGAGAGAATCGGTCTGTTAAATGTGCTATGAACCGTCCCTGGTGTAATGTCAAGGTGCGTGCAGCTCTGTTGCGCGTGATGGTCATGCCTAGGAAATTATGTGCCTCTCCCAGGTCAGTCATGCGATAGTGTGCAGTGAGCAGTGCTTTTGTGTCTTGAAGAAGAGGGAGAGAGGGTGAAAGAATCAGCAGGTCATCCACATAGACAAGAAGGGCCACTGGAGTGCCGCGAACAATGCAGATGAACATGGAGGGATCAGAAAGACTTTGTAGAAATCCTCCCAGTTCTAGTGTTCGGCTGATTTCTTTGTTCCAACACCGTGGTGCCTGTTTCAGTCCGTACAATGCCTTTAGTAGAAGCCAGACTCTGTCTGTCCCGTCCGTGAACCTTGGTGGTTGTTCCACATAAATCTCCTCTTCTAGTGGTCCGTTCAAAAAGGCATTCTTGACATCCATTTGATGTATTTCCCAGTCCTCGTGTACCGCAACCCCTAGCAGCACGCGACCTGACGTGTACTCGCCCACGGGAGCATAAGTGTCTGTAAATTCTTGTCCTGGTATCTGGTGGAAACCCTTGGCCACCAGTCGAGCCTTGTATTTTTCAAACAGGCCCTGGACATTCCGTTTGAATTTAAACACCCACTTTAGGTAAATAGCTTTACGTCCGGGGGGAAGAGGCACCAGTGTATAAACTTCATGCTCAAGGAGGGCGTTCAGCTCATCGATCATAGCCTTTTCCCACTCTGTTGCATCAGGGCGCCCCCTTGCCTCTTCAACGGTGAGAGGCTCTGGGTGGATAGCCACAGGCTGTGTGGGACCAGCTGTGTGATAGAACTGTCAGTAATCCACCCTGGCCACGTTGCGCTGTGAGCGACGGACTGGATCAGGCTGGACAGGACTGTTTTGCACTGGGGTCAGGCCAGGTGGCGATCCTGAGGAGTCTGCACTGGTGCTTGCAAGATCAGCCGGTGTAAGCAAGTCGGTAGGGACTGGTGTGACCTGGCCCGTGACCTTGTGCTCTCTCGACAGTGGTGCAACTTTCGGTTGTGTGGTGGGAACAAAGATGGGTACACTCACGTACTCAGGGTATCGCTCAGGAACAGTGAGCACCGGTGCATGCTTGAGTCCCTTGAACGCCTTGTATGGCATGTGTTCTAGGAATGACGCATCGCGACTCTCGACAAACGTATGTTGCACGGGGTCCCAAAACCTCCATGCCTTCGAGGCATGAGAGACTCCAACAAAGACACACCATTTACCTCGTGGACTCAACTTATACCTACGTTGTGGGTCAGCAAACCACGCACACGCCATAGTTTCCCACACTCGTGCAGGGCGTAAATCTGCCTTCTGCTTGAACCATCTCTCCCAAGGAGTGATGGTCCTGGGTAGAGGCCCTTGAGGTATTCTGTTCCATACCCAGGTAATGTACTTGACAGCTTCCTCCCAGAATCCAAAGGTCAGACCAGAATCTGCCAGTAGGGTACGCAGAGCATCGCCTAACGTTCTGTGCCATCTCTCGGCCACCCCATGTTGTTGAGGTGTATACGGTGCGGCGGTTCGATGCACCATGCCTCTAGCTTTCAGATCTGTTTCGAGTGGACCTAGAAATTCTCCATCCCTATCTGTACGGAGGATGCAAAGAGAGCACCCATTCTGCCGCTCAGCAAAGGGAATCCACTCCATGATTACCCGTTGTGCATCCGCTTTGGTTTTGAGCAAGAAAGCCCAGCGAAAATGGTTGTAGTCATCTGTTAGTGTTAGGACGTACAGTGACGCGAACTAGACCGAGGAGACCGGCATGGATCCAGTTAAGTCAGCATGCACCAGCTCAAGGGGTACCTTGCTGATATGTTATGATAAAGGAAAACTCTGTCAGTGTGCCTTCCCTTCCTGACAGTTCAGGCAGGCAAATGCCTTGAGGCCGTGAGGACAGTCGTCTGGACTCAATCCATGTGCAGGTTGGTGTTTCAATAGATCGGTGACCAGTTGTGTGTTGATGTGGGCCAGTCTTCTGTGGATGAGCTCAGTGTGCTTTGGGTCTGTCTTGGTCATGATGTGGGTTTGTGCTTGGTTAGAGGGCAATGCAAGGAACAGGGTTAAGCGGTACAGCATGTCGGCATGCAAGGGTCCATCAGCCAGCAATGCACCATGTGCATCAAACAACATGCATTGTTCTGCTTGCGTCAGCGTTGACATGTCCAATTGACGATCCAACTGCCCCCTTGACAACACGTTCACCTTCAGCCGAGGGACATACAGAACCCCAGTCAGCCACATGACCCCTCTGGGTGCTTGCAATGTAACAGTCCCAATGCCCTCAACCCTCAGCACTTCCCCTGAGCCCGTCCGCACACCTTCCACATCATGAGTGGCATACAGAGACATAAAAAACTGACAATGAGGTGACATGTGATGTGACGCTGCTGTATCAAACAACCACTCGTGCATGGGCAAGATGTGTGATGTGGTGATGTGCGTGTGCTCAAGGCGCGGACCTGGTTGGGAAGCTCCAGTGGTCTCTGGAGGGAAAGTGGTGGGCGTAGCCTCCTGCATGTCAGCGGTGTGCGGGTTGGCCATGTCGTCGTACACGCGCTGGGCCCACCCTGGGACCTGCACCGGAGCCGTAGCGAACGGTGGCACGTAGTACAAGGGCAGCCCATAAGGCCCGGGCTGTGGCGTCATCTGCTGCAGCTGCTACGGCAGCGGCTGCGGTTGAATCTGCCAGCTGCCAGCTGAAGCTTTTTTATGCTGAGACGGCAGTCCAAAGATGGCTTCTGCTACAGGATGGTAGGGTGGCAGCCCAGTTGGTCCATGCCCCCCAAGGTGCTGCATAGCGGGAAACTGCTGTAGTGGCTGATGCTGCTGCTGTGCCTGCCTCTGCTGCTGCTATTGTGCCTGCTGTTGCTGCTGTTTCTCCATCATTTGCCGCTGGAGGGAGGGGCACCGGCGCCAAAAGTGCCCAGTCTGGTTGTAGTAGCTGCACCTCTGGTTACCACGGCCGCGACCATTGCCCCGACCACTGCCACCAGACCAGCCACTTCCCCCACTAGAGGATCCTCCACGAGAGGTGAATGACGTCTGGGTCACTGTAGCAGTAGCGGAAGAGGAGCTCTGATGTGCATATTCTGTCTGCTGTTACGTCGTAGCCTCGCCCTTCAATATGTCTTCGTAGTTACGCAGCTCCTCAAAAACGGAGGTGAGGTCAATCAGCTCAATCTCAGCGACTGGGTGGCAACCCAGTAGGTCACGCCGGAACTCCGTGTACTCCTTGCCGAGGTAGAGCAGCACTACGTCCAGCCACTCAAGGACGGAGCACGAGGGTCTCCCAGCAGTCAATGCCGTCCTCGCTGACATATCGTGGGGCGGTGTCTCGAAGTCCTTAGGTTACCGCTCCATAGAGAGAGCAACCACAGGATGGGAAAGACGAGGGATGGGGAAGACATCGGGAAAGTCACCAAGGTAGGGCTCAGGCGAAGATCGGATCTCCGAGAACAAGGAACCGGAACGCGTCTGCAACTGGCGGAGACGCTCCTGAAATACACGAATCTCCCTCTCGGGAGTGTCATCCTCCATGCCTAGCATGTCAAGGTCCTCCGCCAAAAGATCAAGATGTGGCGGGTCCTATCCTGTTGCTCTCCTCAGTGTAGACGCCGACTGCTGTGCAGAGGGTGTGACACCGGCGACCCCCCTGGAGGTCTGCTGTGGGGCCGTGGACTGACTCCGAAGAAGGTCAGTCAGAGTGCGGATGGCGTCGGACTGCTGCTGCTGCTGCTGCTCCTGCTGACTCCGCAGGTCCGCAATGGCCTGCGAGCATGAGCTCATGACCCCGGAGGAGGGTCTGGCGGTCCTTTGGACCGCCAGATGTCAGCGCTCAATATGGACCGGGACGTCAAACCGGTCGGATTGCAGAACCGTCAATGGTTCTCGACGAGTTGAGACGTTGGGAATATTTGACTGTCCGACCCAAAAAATTGACTAAGGCAAGTGACCTGATGACATCAGCAAGAAAAATGCTGATGTCAGCATAGTTTTTTTTTTGTTGGAGTCACGTGGATTCCTCGGTGAGAGGGGGGGACCTCCTCACCCCCGTGCGTGGGGGGGGGGAGACCTCGTCACCCCCTTGCGCGGCTGCGCAGCTACGCAGCTATGCAGAATCTGTGCAACTGCGCATAGTCTGCGCGGTTGCGCAGTGAAGCTGCATAGCAGATTTGCGCAGTACTGCTGCGCAGAACAGCAGCCATAGCTGCTGCTGTGCAGCACTGCTTCCGCTGCGGCCGCTGTTGCTACTCCTCCGTTGCTGTAGCTGCTGCTGATGCAATGCTGCTGCTGTTGCTGCAATGCTGCTGCTGCTATTGCTGTTGGCACGTCAGTAAGCACAATTCTGCTACTGCTGTCACCACGCTGCTGCTGCTGCCGCTGGTGCTGCTCGTTGTCACTGTCACTGCTCACTACTACTTTCGCTGCGCGCTGCTGCTGCTTGCAACCGCCGCTTCACGCTGCGAGCTGCTGCTGCGGGCTGTTGCTGCGTGCTACTTCCCTTTTTTTCTTTTGTCAGAATGTCCAGCGAGACACGGCTGTTGCTGCCACCCGGTGCTGCTGCTGCTGCTCGGCTTGGCTGCTGGACCTGGTAACTGCCACAACTCACTGGGTGAGGTGGTCGGGACTGCATGGTGATGTCGCTGCTAAAAATGGCTGCAACGCGTGCCAGGATACGGCGGCGGCGGTGACTCTCACTGCTGCTGCCGGTGCTGCATCTCTGCGGTGCAGGTTAGTGAGAGAGGTTGCGCAACTCTGATACCATGAGAAAATGCGTGGAAGCTTCCTAGCGATACTGCCGCTGACTAGGTGTCAGTGCCTGGTGAGACGGTGACGACAGTCACAAGTCGTGTACACAACAGCAAGGGTCTGGCTAGGCGACGCAAAGGCAAAGTGTCAGAATGCTTCAATAGCATTTACAGAGAGAAATGACAAATGACAGGTCCATGGCATAAGTACCTGCCGCAGCACACGGCGGGTGTCGCACGCGGCAGTACAAGGTCTGTCCTGAAACACGGCCCAAAACCATTATTTTGGCCGTAACTCAGCGTAGACAACTCAGAACGCTACGCCGTTTGAAACTACATGTGTAGAATCTCAAGCCAGATGCTACGACTGGTCACATGCATGCATCCAGAAACAAACGGTGGACACAAACTTCAAAAACAAGTAGGGCCCACGGCGAGTCCATCAATAAAATCCTACAAGCTGCAGAAAAATTGCAGAAGGTCCCAGACCGCATCCAGGACTCTCGGGCGAACGCCGATCAGCTCTAAGCAGGTAGTCCACCACCAGACGACGCCCCGGTGCCACCTGGGTCCGCATCAGGGATCTGCACGAGCATGGGTGGTCACAGTAAACTGTACAAGTCGACAAGAACGTCACAAATCACAACAGTCAGAAATATGGCGACTTTCTCCCTAGTTTCTGTCGTATAATTCCTACAGCCGTGGTTTGTGCATGGTTAGCACGTGAATTTTCTAAGGCAACTGGGTTGATCTGCATCCAAGGGTGACTGAAACGACAGAGGTACGGTCCATCCGTATACGGCGTCACCAACAATAAAACATACCCTGTTCCAATTATTGCAATCTCCAAATGTAGTCATGGCAGGACCGATAGTTATTGTTCGTCAAACAAACGCTTTTCATAACTCTTTTGCTAAAAGGTTTTCAAAAAAATTCGAATGTAAATTTTCCATCTGTATGTACAGGAAGAAACATAGTAATTGTGTTTTTGAAACAATCATTCAAAAGGACTAACATAAACATTTTACAATGTTACCATCGTCAGAGGGATTTCATAAGCAAAGTGAAACTAAAAACTGACCTGATACCGTTGACATGATAAGTGGTGACGTTTTTCAATGTCGCTTCAACATGTCTTCCAAACAACTCGGTGAGCTACGAACAAAAAAAATCACCACAAGATATTACGGGAGGCGATTGAAAGCAAGAAAAAAAGGAGCGAACAAAGAAAAGAATGTTATGAGCCCCGCTCTTGAGATAACATTCTGGTATTAAACGGAACGGCAAGAAGAAGAAGAAGAAGAAGCATCGCACGTGGTTCTATGGGCATTTGTACCATCTGTGGAAAAGTTACAACAGTGAAATGAAGGCAATGCATATTTTCTCTCTCGCGACACTTCAAAATCACTGCATTCGGCATAGGACACCGCCCAAAACAGGCTATCCATGTCAATTAGAGTACATATGTGGGACCTCGCGTGGAGACTAGGTCTAGAATAAGCATATTCCGCATCCTTTAATAAAAAGACCATATCCACTAATTTATCCTTTCATAAAACACCATATCCACCACTATTGCTAGAAAAAAGATGATATATCGACAGGTCGTACAAAGGCAACGAGGTATTCAGGAAAAATCGTGCTAACACCATGTCAACGCTGCTTGACATCCAACGTCAGAGTGCTAACGTCATCATTCTACTCGAACAATCACAAACCCCTATTTTGAGGTGTTTGTAATTTTTTTAGGAAAGGATTTGCGTGGGGTTTTTCCAGGGGATTTGAGACACCCCATGTGTTAAAAGGGAATCTGTTGAGCCCCACTTTCGCGGGGCATGGCAGGTGCCCACACAAAAAACGAAACCCTTAACCTCAAGGGGGGATTCATATTTACCCACCATTTGAAAAAGTTATGCGCAGGTTACCCACATTTGAAAACTTCATCTACGTATCAGCCAGACATGGGAGAAGATGACTAGTATGCCCACTTTTCGGCAAGGGCCTTCCGTTCTCCCTTAGCTTTTTAATCAGTGCGCACTGTGTCCAAAGTCAAAAAAAAGAAGCACGCTTTACCCACTTTTTTCGAGCTGACTCCGATACCCACTTTGGACATCCGCTCGTCACTAAACGTGACGAGTGGATGTCCAAGGCTCGTGCTCCTAGTCATCGCAAATCCTGTAGAATGGGCCCCACATAATCCCCTTTCACAAGTGACATTCGCTTTTTAGCACAAATAATCTTACTTTTTGAAAATTACTAAGATTCCTTCGTTTACAAATCATTCCACCATGCCCATGGAAAACCACCATTGGTTGTTCGACGACAATCGATCAGCTTAAAACAATCCTCATTGTTGAGGGACTAATCTCTTTCTCTAAACGACACGATCTTTATGGGCCATATGGATCGAAAGGTTTGGATTTGTCATATCCTCCGATGGAAAAATTGGAGGAATATATCCAAATTTTTGTAGAGCTCCCGAGACAAAAAGATGGGTGCGAGCTCGTCGCCCTCGCTCCTTTCATTCCATATCTCGTGCAATACGAGACATGGAACTGAGGAAAAGCCTTGCAAGCACAAAACCCTGCAAGCACTATAAGCTTCCATTTCATGAACGCGTATCGCACTATGCATCACACGCCAGAAGAATGAAAACAAGTTCAACGAGGTCGTCCCCGTATTTCTTTTCAAAAGAGGTCAATCATAAAAAGTGAATCCGTGCCAACTAAGTTGATCGAACTATGGAGAACAACCTTGAGCTGTTAGATCATACGATCCTACAAACCACGACTAAGCATGTTTACGAAGAGACATATGTTTTTGTCATTTATATCTGCAATACTTATGTACGAGCCATGTTCTCGAATATTTATATGGAGAAGTACTATATTCTAGTATGTACGATATGTTTAGTGATTAAATAACGTATGTTAAGGTTGACGAACTGCCACCGAATAGGACAATCTAATGTCTCGCGTATTAACAAAGAAAGGTACCTTTCGAGCTAAGCCGTTAAAACGATAGAAACAAGACCGTGCTAAATGCTAGTTGTCGACACTTGAAGAAAAGGGGCCGACGTCGTCGGCCTCGCTTCCGTCGTTCCGACATGCGATGTTGCGTGCGATTTGCAACGTGCGGTGTTGTTTTTTTCCGCGTATTGTGAAAAATTGTGAATGGACCACCACTCGACCATACTCGAGCACGGCTGTCCATGTCGGCAGGCGAACCCCACAAGCTGAATTTAAGAACGAGCTCAACGATGTGAAATAACCACGTTGTGAAGAAGACATCGGATAGAAACTTCCAAATAAGCACCCCAGCCAAAACTAGCTGCGAAAGGCGACCATATTGATCAATATCTTGGCAAAAAATGAAAACATTACATTTGTGCTGTTGTATTCGCTGTCGCATCCCATGTAAATAATACGAAAACAAAAACCGTGATGAATCCGTCGAATCCTAAAATGTAATGGCTACATTACTCACTCTTTCAAGAACATGGATATAATACCGGAATTTGAGTCATGATTTTTCAGAAGTGGGTACTTTGGTCACGGTTAGTCGGTATTCGCGTTTTGTGGACAAGGTGGTCAGTTATTAAAACCAGTGGGTAATCAATATATTTCATGAGAAAAGTGAGTAATCAAGAAGCCCGACGCTCAAAATGTGGGTAAAATGTGTTTTGTGGTCGGGTTTGAACATTTTGCATGAGAAATAGGGGGTTCGTGTGTCATGCAAAAACTAGAACCTTCAAATGTGCATTTTCGCTCAATATCGAATGATGACCCCCATAATTTTTCACATGCACACCCCTTGGACCAGAGTCCTAGCTATTCCTACAATGAGTAGCCCTACGGAGCGGAAGAGCACCGTCAGCGCTACTACATCCGGTTGGAGGCTCTTGTTGGCGTTCAACTCCAACCAACAACATGTAGGCACCTGTTACACCGAGTGGAATGTTGGTTCATAGTGATGAGGTGCGGAGCACGAGACGTTTCGAGGATTTGGGACAAGTGGATATTTTCTATTAAGCAGGAAGTGTGCTTCGATGACGAGTGTCGAAGAAATCGAGCACATACATAAAATGACAAGAATCACACTGGGGCATATGTTGGGTCATGGGCTCTTGAGCCGAGCGGTGCGTGCGAGGTCGTGCCGTTTTGAGAAGCTCCACCAAGAATTCGGGGGGCTTTGAGAATATTGAGGCGCGGCTTGTAAAAGTACAGCGCCGTCGAGAAGTCGATTGCACAGTATCGAAACGTCGATACGTTCGCGACACTTCTTTCGACCATTCTGAAAAGTGGTCGAAGATACCTGATTCATCTGGAACGGAACACCGGAGGTTGGGGCAGTTGGAAAAAATTCCCTTGGTCAAACGGTGTTAACTTCTTGAGGTCGACGTGCGATGGGCCACGAATGTAAGGACAGAAATACCCACTCACGGAGTTCAGGGACTCGTGTACATCAATGACGTAACACTTCCCCTCCCTTTTAGCCACGATGCCCAGGCGCATAAGCAGACGTAGGCCGATGACAGCGATAGTAGCTTTCCTTTCAGATGATCGATGTCTCAGAGGTTGCCGTAAGGTTTCCAACTGTTATGCGCAACGTCATAGCCGTACCACTTGACTAGATACTCGGCCATTTTTCCACGGAGTAGATGTTCAAGGATATCTTCAGTTACGTATTTTGCATTCTCCTCCACTTGCATAGGAGGTGGAGGTGCGATATCTCTGCCAAGGAAATTCTTGCTAGGTGCTTGAGCTTGCTGATCGCATGTGGAATACATGGTGGATCGCCATGCTATTTGGCAGGCGAAGGTGGGCGACGACAGGGGTTTGCATTCGCTCAATCTCAAACGGTCCAAACCACGTGGTTTGAGCTTTGCAAAGTCCTATCCTTGGAGTTTGATATTCGTCGGATGCGATCGCTAGTGTTGAAAATGTCACTGTTGCGATGTCGTTGGGCCACTCATTTCATAGCTGCTTGTGTCTCTTCGTGATGGTTCGTTGTGTTTCCTCCCAAACTCTCAAGAAATCTGTGCGGTGGATGTTGACCGCGGGAATGTTGCTCTGGCTATGCAGTCCTGCCGGTGTGATGATAAGTTTGCCATAGACCACCTCAAACAAAATTCTAACCATTGCGATGGAAGTGGCGTAGTTGTATGCGATCTTGACGGTCGGCAGTTTGGCTGCCCAAACGGTGCCGTGCTGCTCGCATAAAGTGCAAAGGAGTTATTTCAGCGTCTGATTGGTCCGCTCACTTTACCCATCAGTTCACGGATGGAACGTCCTTGAGAGGTCGATCCGACTAGCGTAACGCGTCATCAATTCGAGCCAAAAATGGTTAGTGAAGCGGTTGTCTCTGTTGTTGATGATGGTGCGTGAGACGCCGGCAGCCGTACGATCTGTTTTAAGAACAGTCACGCTGTTCCTTTTGTGGTACCGGTGGTTGCCTTCGCGATGAAGTGCAACATTCTGAATATCAGTCCACCACCACGAGGATGGCATTGTAGCCCTTGGGAGTGGCGGGCAATCCCGTCACAAAGTCCATGTTCACGTGTCCATGTTCATGTTGTCGGTCTGTATTTCATCCCACCAATAGTACTTTGCCATCTTCTTGAGCGTCTTGTCCTCGCCGAAGTGTCCACCTGTGTCCTGGTATTCATCCAATAGTATTCGTTGTACCTGCTTGTTTGGTGGTACGACGACCTGGCGAGTAAATCACCGTCGCCAGTAGGATTCGTCGAACCAGAACTTAGTCTTGATGTACACGCCGAACTCCTTGTATCCCTTTGCGAACAGCCTCACAAGGTACGGGTCTTGTTCGATGAGTTGCATGTTGATCTCGACCATGAAATCTGGTCACCAACTTTGAGCATTCGCTGCATTCATCTTTCCCGGTCAGTACTCAATGTCTTACTTGAAGTTAGACTCGAGGAACTCCATCCATCGAGTTTGTGTACGGCTCAGATTTGGCTGTGTCTTGAGGTATTCCAGTGCGTGATGGTTTGTGCTAACGATGTATCGCCGGTATTCCAAGTAGCACTGCCTTGTTTTGAACGCTTGCACGACTGCAAGCCCTTCTTTCTCGTGCACCACGTACATGAGTTCTCGCCCGTGCAAATTTTGTGACATGTATACGACCGGTTCCTCTCCACAGCCATTTTCTTGGAGGAGAACGGCTCCGATTGCTTAATTGGAAACATTGGTGGCCATGATATAGTCCACCGTTGGATGTGCCATAATGCCCTAAGGCTGGCGCCAAGGTTAGAGCATTTCTCAAAGAGTTGAACGCTTCTTTTTCACCATCCTCCCTATTCCACTCAATGGTTTGTTGAGTGAGATCGGAGAGAGACGCTAACACTCGGGTGTAGTCCTTTACAAATCGACGGTAATGGTTACAAAATTCTAAAACTACTTGGACATCTCAAACTTTGGTAGGCGTCGGCCAATCAACGAACGTCTCCACTTGTTTTGGGTCCATGGTGACCCGTCTGCCACCAATGATGTGGCCCAGAAACTCAATCCAAAAGTGAACAAAGTCGCATTTTGAGATTTTTCAAAACATTTCTCTCGTACAATTCCGAGAACCTTTTGAAGATGTCCAGTGTGTTCCTCCAGGGTGCGGCTGTACACTTGATTGTCGTCAAGATATACGATGACAAAGTCATCGAGGTATAGGCAAAAAATGTTGTTTATCACCGCCATGAATGATGCAGGGACATATGTGAGTCCGAACGGCATGACGGTGAACTCGAAGTGCCCGTATCTGGTGCAAAACGTTGTCATTTGGATTTCCTCATCAGATACGTGGATTGATGATAGCCGATGAGGGAATCTACGCATATCCGCATCTCCCGAATATTTTTTTCCCAACGTACAAGTGCAATGTTGGATGGTGAGGAGGGTCTGATGAGCCCCTCACCGAGCATCTCGTCCAGGTGCTTTTTTAGTTCGACCAGCTTGTGGTTGCTCATCCAATAGGTTCCTTTCACTCCAGGTCTGTTGTTCGGCTTCAGGTCTATCTGGCGGTTGACGTTTCGCTGCAAAGGAAACACTCCAGGGTAGTTCGTCCGGAAAAAATCCTTTTAAATCCTCAACAAGCAATACAAACTCCTCCGGAATGGCTGTGAACTTCCCAGGTGTCAATGCCAAAGTTGTCACCTCGGCTACTGCGATTTCTTCCACTTTCCCTGTCTCCATGTGGACTAGCCATGCTTGAGCTCCCTGTCATGGTTGTCTCTTGGCCAAGTCCAGAGATATCGGTTGGCATTTAGTAGCTGCCACAATCTCCTTTGCTATTCCACCTCTGTTGCTTCCCGTAACCGCCGCTACTTCGTGGGTTGCTCAATCAGAGGCAGATATTATTTTATGCCTTAAATGCTGACGTAGACTGATCCGCTACTACAGTCCACCTACAGACTGTGTTGGTGTAGGGAATATTGGCCGAGGAAAGTTTTGTGGCTACTCATTGGACATGCTTTGCAGACCGTTACGTCGTACAGATTTCCGATTTGCAGTCGGAGAGGTTCACAAGGTCAATTAATCTGCAGTCGTCCATCGTTGATTTTTCCTTCAAACACCGCCTGGTTTGGTCTGCAAGTCCACCTTCTGAACCATGTCGTCACTTGTGAATCTGTGAAAGCTCCTCCATCCAGTAGTGCCGGTACCGTTCTGTGACCTTAACAACCCATAGGTTGTACTCGTAGTAGTATCACCGGTTGGCCGTCCTCGCATCCCTCGTCGAACTTCGTGATCTCAGGAACCCTCGTCTACAGCGATATGAGCTGCTTAGATGGGCGATGGGTAGGCGCAGATTTTTAAACCGGACAGGAGCCTCGCTGTTTACTCCTGTCCTTTGCCGTTTCTTGACTCCTCATTCTTTTCTTGCAGATTCCTCCCTGCTTGGCTTGCTCCTGTCGTTTCCAAAAGTCACAAGAAATGTGTCCCGACTTCCCACAAGCCTAGCAGAGTCATTGATTACGTTCATTCACGGTGTCAATCTCCATAAGATACAACGTTTCCGTCAACTGTGACTGCCCTCTGTAAAGTTTGTGGCCTCGGGGTTGCCAGCTATTGGGTTCCAGCATGCGAGCATTGTATTCGGCACTGTTGATGCGATCAGCTACGATGATGATTTGTGGAAGATTGTCTTGGATGCCAAGAATGGCGGTTGCTTGCTGAATATCTGGCTTGAGGCCTTTTTTATAGTAGAAACAAAGTTTATCAGGGACGAGGTCCCTACCGGTGATGATATTGTAAAATTGTTCCGTGTACCCCGCCACGCTGGACTGCTGATGCAGGCATTGGATTCTGTACCGTGCATCAGAATTGTTGTTTGGTTTCCCAAGGTGAGTGAGTGTAGCGCATGTGAAGTCACTCCATGTTTTTGGTGGCGTGATGGAGTCGTGCCACGTTAGATGTATCTACTCCAGAGGTAGTACGCCTATGGTAGACGATGTGAGAGCGGTCGCGTGAGTCATTGATCCAGCTCCGCCGGTCTCCTGTTGACGTTGGATGGCCTTTTGATCGGACCACCAACTCAAAGCCATGCCACGCAAAAGCAAGGCCACGAGGTCAATCTTCTTATCGTCGTTGTTGACCCCAACAGCGGTAAAATACACCTCCAATCTCATCAGCCACATCCTGACCACCGGGCCCTTGGAGTTTGCAAGATCGAACAGCTCGGGAAGTGCCGGTCAAATCTGGGATTCACTCAAAAAAATCCAAATTTGTCTCGGTGAGCACTGCTTTACACGCACGAGAGTTGAAGCTCCTCCATCGCCACGTTGAGCTGTTGAAGTAGATGGATGTTAAGGCTCTTGAGTCCTGACAATTTCTGGTACAGGTCCTCATTAATGTGGGCTTATCGGCCGGTGCCTCCTAGCGTGCCACGTGTCGTCCCAATGGGCTGCAGCGGGGGTGAAGGGCTCGCCGAGCCTGACGGGTCGGTCACCAGATTGGCCGTCGGGTTCATTGGTGCTGCGCCATTTGCCACGAAAGTCGTCGCTGCCACCTGGTTCCATTAGAGAACGTCGTTGTTCGCGTGCTTCTGATCCGCCATCATCGGAGTCTTCACCGGTTATTGCTGATCGTAGTCAAGTTTGCTCGCTCCATTCATCGTTGTCAGCGTGAGGTCTACAAACTTCTGAATGATTGAAATACGCTGAAGAATCGCGTAAGTTTTTTGCCTGGTAGTTAATGCGTCAACTGCACCTCTAGTGCCACTTTGCTCTGATACCAAGTGTTATGCTGAGCGGAACGTGGTTGGCTCACAGGGATGAGGTACGGAACAGGAGTTGCTTTGAGGATTCGGGATAAATGGATGATTGTATTAAGCACTAAATGTAATTCAATGAAAAGCGTCAAACAAGACTAGCACATATATACGATGACAAGAATCACAACGAGGCATATATTGGGTCCTCGGCGCTTGAGCTGAGCAGTGCGTGCGAGGCCGCGTTGTAATTGGCTGCTTTGAGAAGCTCCGCCAAGAAGTCAGGGGGCTCTGAGAATGTTGAGGCGCGGTTTAATAGAAGTCTAGCACCGTTGAGAAGTCGACTGATCAGGATCAAAACGCCGGTACGGTTCGCGACACTTGTGTTGACCATTCTAGAAAGTGGTCGAAGATGTCACAACCTTCTCGAACAACACACCGGAGGTCGGGGAAGTTGGCCAAAATTTCCTCGGCTGAAAGAAGTGAAAAGATTGAGGTGGACATGCGGTGGACCACGAATGTCAGGATAGAAATACTCAAGTGCGGAGTTCAGGGACTGGTGTATGTCAGGGACTTAATAGCACCATCCCCTTTCCCTGTTTTTGCCACTGTTGCCACTGCTCCTTACAATTTTGTGATTCTAGGAGTAGTTGAGCCTATGATTGAGATTAGATCTGAGGAGCATGGACTTGAGATGTACACCGTGTCCTCTGCTCCTCCTCTCCCCTCTCACATCTCTCTCTACAGCTTTGATTCATTGCACATCGCACTTATCCAGCTGCCATCTGTATACTCCACCACTCGCCACAGTCACGTCCTCCTCATCCATGATCAGTTCTCTCAGAACTGTACTGTCCTCTCTCGCTGCACACTACTAGGAGCCATTCTTGTACTGAAGGATTGGCTACGACAACAAATCAGACACTCTGACAGACCACCTTGCCTCATCCTCAGCAACACCTCACATCCACCACTACACTCCTTCCTCACTAACTACTGCACGCAGAATGGTGCACTTCTCACGATAGCCCCTGCTCACAGCAGAAATCTATCCAACAACCTACTACAAGAAGTGGATCGGTTCCTTAAAATCCATCACATCTCCTCCCAGCTATAGACAGCTTGCCTATACAGAGTCGTAACTGCGTAAAACCTGCATAATCCCAAACATGGCCCTAGTCCAAGAGCCAAAAGAATTTATGACCGCAACTGCTCTCCCTCCTACTGATTTACATCCCTTCCACAAGAAACAGTACCTCAGCCACAAGACTATCCAGATTTGATGACCTACTATTCACCCAATTTCCCAACCACTGCTACACCCCCTGCACTCACTGCATTCGCCCAGTCTGTACTCCTTCGTCCATGTTTTCTCTCCTCACTCTACAACCTGGTCCTGAGGCAACCACCACCTCCAAAACCGTCCAAGATTCCCCTGTCCTGTATCTCAACAACTGCAGGTTTCCCATCAGTACACTTCAAGCCTTGCACCCTCTCTTGATCTGGAGGGTGTGTGAAGATTGTATCTTGGGTATTGCTTCAAAGGATGCAAGCTTCAAGGGAAGAAACAGTGGCTGTGTAGGATCATCTCCGAGGAAATACCTTTAAGCACTAACAGTCTCACGACCGACCATTGTGCGAACCTCACCAAAGCGAACCGACGGCTTTGTGTCAAATGGTCAAGGTGATTGTACCTCAGGAGATCACTCCTGCACACGTCGCTCCTCTATACATATGGCTAGCAAAGCCGGAGTCTTCTCTTATGGACCCGCGTCACCACCATACTCTCTCATGTGCCCGCTCATCAAAGCGTGCCACGTTAAACTACTCCAATTTTTTTTGCCCTTATCATTGTAGTACAATAATCTATTGAATTCCTCCTCAAGGCTCGTCCTTTGAGCCGCTTCCAGTTACACTCTCCGCATTACCTCTCAGTGTCCGTGCTCTTACACCGTGCCCAAAAAATCTCTGTTGATGTCATCCTTACGTCATCAACACCCGCACCCACTATACCATTTCTTACTTTTACTCAGGTCCTGCATCCGAGTTCATAACACTTGTTTCCTTAGTGATTACACATTTGTGCCACACCCATTCTACTATACTTCAGCTCCGCTTCCTCTTCGCTTTCCATCGCCGCTTCTACTCTGCTGCTGTCCGTGATTTTGCTCCATTCAACCGCTCTTCCAAACCGTGTCCATCACCAGAAGCACCTACAATATTTTGACACACAAATGTATTGGTATATGGGTATTCTTCCAATAGCATCCTTGGTAGCTCCTCCTTATTGGTGCGACGACTTGGCAAGGGAACCACCATTGCTAGTAGAGGCTATTGAACCAGATTTTGGTCCCGTCGTGCCCCCCGCACTCCTTGTTCAGGTCTTGTTCGATGATCAACGTGTTGATCTTGACCATCAAATCTAGTCGTCGATGGAGAGAATCTGCTGAATTTCTTTTTCCAAGTCGGTACTCGATGTCGTAGTGGAAGTTGGACTCGAGGAACCCCATCCATCGAGTTTGTTGACGGTTCAGATTCGGCTAAGTCTTAAGATATTTGAGGGTGTGGTGTTCGGTGTGGACAATCCATCGTTGGCATTCCAGATAGCATGGCCACATTTTTACACATGCACGACTGCCAATATTCCTTCTTTGTGCACCGCGTAGTTCAGTTTTGGTCTGTGTAGTTTTCTCCATATATACGCGACCGGTAGTTCTCCACTGCCGTTGCCTTGGAGGAGAATGGCTCCGATAGCTCGATCCGACACGTCGGTGGCCATGATGTAGTCCTTTTTTGGATCTGCCAGTTGTATAGCTGATGCTAAGGTCAGAGCATTTTCCAAAGAAGAAAAAAAACAGATATTGTTTGCTATCTTCCCAAGTCCACTCAATGATTATATGAGTCAGATCGGAGGAAGGCGCTGACACTCGAGCGTATTCCCTCACAATTTGATGGTAGTTGTTAGAGAAAGTACTTGGATGTCTCAAAAATTGGTCGGTCTCAGCCAATCAACGACCACCTCCACATTCCTGGGATCCATGGTTATCCATGTGGCGCCAATGATGTGGCCCAAAAACTCGATCGAACAACGAACGGAGTCACACTTCGAGATTTTTCCATAGAACTTCTCTCTTTACAAAGACTTGATGAGTTTTTTGGAATGTCCACCGTACTCCTCCGGGGTGCGGCTGTACGCTAGGATGTAATCGAGATATGCAATGACAAAGTCGTTGAGGTGCGGCAAAAAAACATTGTCCATAGATGTCATGAATATTGCAGGAGTGCTTGTGAGTCCGAATGGCATAACCTTGAACTCAAAGTACCTGTATCCAGTGTGGAACGCCATCTTCTCGATGTCCTTATCAGATACATAGATTTAATGATAGCCACTCTGTATGTCGATTTTGGTAAGAAAATCTTGCCCCACGGAGTTGGTCCAAATTTTCATCTGCTCGTGGAAGGAGATAGCAGGTGTGGTATCTCGTTGATATTCTTTTTTAGAGAAGTACAAGTGCAGCATAGGACATTGTGGATGGCCTAATGAATTCCTGATCGAGCATCTCATCCACTAACATTTTGAGCTCGGTTAGCTTGTGGTCTTTCATCCGATAGGTGCCCTTGAACTTCGGTTTACTACTTGACTTCAGATCTATCTTATGATTGACGCTACATTACGGAGATGCTTTGCATTACAACTAAAAACCCTATGACAACCTCAAGGACATCAATCACAAGATCGATGGCTATTTCAACAGGCATCGACCTACATCTCGCAACACGTTGGGACGACTCGGGTAAATGGGTGAGAAGTGTTGTGTAGCTGACGTACGTGAGTCACTAAAATATGAACGCCGGCATTTTTGTCATCACATTTATGGTCCACCACACTCGACCTCGGGAATATTACGCCGCCTGGCTGATGGCATTTTTGCCACCTGTTTCGACCTTTGTTGATCTGTTCCAGAAAGATCTGACGAGCTCGATCCTTTTCCAGAAGGATCAACAGAACTACTGCAATGTATCAATGTTTTGATATTGCTTAGGCTTCTCGATGATGCTAGACTATCGCAAAACCACGCTTCAATACTATCGGAACCCCCTGACTTCTCAATGAAGATTCTCAAAAGGACCTCTCACGATGCGACATTGCACGCGTCGCTCCACTCGAGCGCCTAAGTCTCCAAGTATGTCTCATTCTGTTTTCCGCTATTGTATGTATGCACTTGACAGTTACAAAACCTTTCATTAAAGTACACTTACTGCTAGCTACAAATGATCCCATTCTCCCCATTCCTCAAATCTTCTTCTGCTTTGCACCTCATTCATGTCCGTTCAAAAGGCCATCAAACGGCAGCAGGAGGTCGGCAGAGCTAGATCGACGGCTCACGCGACCGCTCTCACATCATCAACTGCAGGCGTTATTCCTCTCAAGTAGATAAATCCAACGTAGTTCAACTTCCTCATGCCCTCGGAAACATGGAGCGAATTTGCGTGCACTACACTCGCCCACTATGGAAAACTAAACAAGAAGACTGACGTATGGTACAGACTTCAAAGCCTTCGTCAGCAGTCTAGTGTGGTGGATTATACGTGGTGTTTCCGCAAAATCATCATTGGAAGTGACCTCGCCCCTGAAGAACTCTCTTTCTGCTATAACAATGGCCTCAAGCAAGATATTTGGTGATCAATCGCCAATTCTAGGATCCAGGACAACCTTCCGTGAATGATCGCAACAGCCAAATGCATCGACAACACCGACTAAAACGCTTGGATGCTGGTTTCCAATGGCTGGGGATCCAAAAGCCACAATTCTTATTATGGTGGAGGGAAGTCACAGTCGTTGAAAACCTCATCTCTGATGGAGATTAACGCCGCCTCTTGATGCGATCATCGACACTACCCCATGAACAACCCCATGAATGGAAATACTGCCAATCTGTAGTACATCCCATGCATAGTGATGTGCCACACGGATGTGTTTGGTGCATCAATGACGTACCAGGTTCTTCACAATCTTGAGTGCGCTTCGGTTGTCACACATTGAGAGGTACGTACAGAATGTGAATGTGCAAATCATGCAAGGAAATACATCACCACATCGCCTCCTTTGCTGCTTCACTGAGTGCCACATACTCTACTTCTGTCAAACTCGTGGTTATTCAGCCTTGCTTTCTACTTTGCCAAGAGACATCTCCCTCTCTAATGCCAAACACATATCTCGTCCTGTTGTGAGACCATGCTGTATCTGCTGCATAGTCACTATCATTGAACCCAACCACCTGGAGACCATTTGGTGAGCGAGTGTAGCAAAGGACGACATTGTAACAAGTGAATCAAACCATGGCCTGCATGTGAAGACTGCGTGGGGAAATGTTGAGCAGGTACAGAAGACTCACCGCATATGTAATGTCTGGTCGAGTGGTCATAGAAGCGTACATCAAACTGTCCACGATCGACTGGTACAGTGGAGCATCGACAAAACTATCAAGTATTACGATTGTTGTATCTATGATATCCTTCATCCCCTCTGGCATGATTGGAGTAACCACCGACCTCACAGCCTCCAGAACTGGTACTTTGTGACCAAACCCCTCACGTATTGTTATTATCCTATCTCGATCTAGCCTTCCTGCCTGTTCTGTCTGACCTCCATTCCAAAAAATACTCCCACTTTCTCCAGATCTTGTACCTCTTGGTGAGTAAATCCTTTGTCTGTGCCGTCTCAGCAATAGATGGAGAAAAGATCAAAAGAATATCGACGTACACACGTATTGCTACAAGTGATCCCCCTTGTCCCCAAAAGAAAAATGAGCGGTCTGTATTGCTTCTTCTGAATCCCCCATCCACCAGACCCTCTATTAATTCCTCATACCAACACTGTGGAAATTGTTCTTAAACATACAGTTCTTGCTTCAAACCACAAACCTTGTCACTTCCATCATCCACTCCTTCCGGCTGCAACATAAGGATCTCTTCTTGTAGCCTTCCATGAAGGAGGACATTATTTATGTGCGTCTGGTGGATCTCCCGATTGAACTATGCTGCTTCTGTAAACAAACCGCAACAACTAGATTACTTTCCTACAAGTGCAAAATTGTCTCCAAAACCTGTCCCTGGGATTTTGGGAAACGCTTTCCTATAAAATGCACCTTGTATCGGTCAATGGTTCCATCATTGTGAAAATTGATGACAAACACTCACTTTTCACCAATTATTGTTCATCCAGGTGAAAATTCTACCACCTCCCATGTGTCAAATGTGTAGATCCCACTAGGTCCTCCTGAATTACCCACTGCCACATATGTGCCTCTGGACATTTTATTGCCTCTCTGTACGTCCGAGGAACAAATGGTGTTGTAGTGCAACCCAAACTGACTAGTGAACCGTTGATATCTTGTCTCCAACGTACGTTTACCCCCGGCACTGGTGCGATTGCAGATGCCGTGTTTGTGACCAGATTGCACATGCCCTTATACAACTTCTTGTCTACTGCTCTGAGTCTTCTACCTCTCTGATACTCCTCCCCTGGGTCACAACTTTCTCACTTACTTCAGACGCTCTTGCCTTCGCTTCCTATTCTAACATGAGTCGCACAAAAGGTCCAGGTGGACCTGGGTCACTTGGTGCTCGACTGAAGGATTGAGAGGGTGCTGCTGTCAATGGAGTATACTGGACAGATGTTGGGGGTGGCGATGGAGCTGATGGTGCTGGTGGTGTATATGGTACTGATGGTGCTGATGGTGTTGATGGTGCTGATGTGTGTGTGGTATTCTGCCTCATCCCTGGCATGATGTTGAAAGGTTGTTTTCAATGAGGATGTGAGGCATTTCAATCTCTTAGGCTGACAGAAACATTAGAGATTAGGAAAACTGTCATATGACCTACACGTGGCGCGACGCATGAAAGACATGGTTAATTTATTATCATTAACTAGTATATGATTGTAAGACAATGATTCATCTTGGGGTAGCTGGAGTAACACTCTGTGAGGATGGAAGGTGGTGGATGGGATGTGTGTGCTGAAATGCACCACGTTTCTTAGCAGTGTAATAGTTTGGGATAAACCACAGCTCATAGAAATCCATGTGATGATATCCTACAATCTGTCTAGACTCTATATCATAACATCGCCACGCCTTCGATATCATACTTGGTCCCGTAAAGATACCCCATCATCCCGTTCCATCAAGCTTTCTTAACCTGTCATCTGGAGACCGCCAATAGGGAACAATCTTATCCCATACTCTTGCTAGAGTCACATTGGCTCTCTCATTGCACCACAATTGCCACCGAGTGACTGTCAGCTGTAGGTTTCTGTGAGGGATGCGGTTACTTGTCCAGACATTGTACTTCACAACCTTACCCCATACGCTCAGTGGTACTCCTGCTGCTATCACGATGGTCCGAACGGCATCATTCAATGTAGGGTGCCAATGTTCTACAACTCCATTTTGCTAAGGTGTACGTGGAGCTGACACCTAATGTTAAATGCCTTGACTCATCCAAAAATCCTCTGATTCCCGACTTGTAAACTCTCCTCCTCGATCACTTCAAAGGATGCATAGTGGTCATCCGTACTCTCGTTGCGCTCTAGGTAGCTAACTATGAATTGCAGCTGTCGTGTGTCCCTTATCCTTCAAAAAGAAACACCAACTCATCTTCGTGTAGTCGTCAATAAGACTTAACACGTATCTAGTACTTTCTATTGCTGAAGCTGGGTACCGATGGTATGGAGTCTAAATGTCAGTCTGAACTATTTATAGAGGTGCTGTAGATCTGTGTTCGTAACGAGGAAATGACCGATGCATCATCTTGCCACTTCCACAGACAAAGCACGGATGTGACCAGAGCTACTTTTGAATCATTGTAAGATCGAGGCCATCTGCTTGAGTGAGTTCTCGTATGGAAGACAACCTAGTGTGAGCCAAGCGCTGATGCAAGTTACCTAAAGTGCTGGCATTGAGTCCTGTAGAGAAGAAAGCATGGGCATGGGGATGGGCTGTGATGGATCATAGTGGTGTACTGTAGAGATCATCTACCAGTGGACCCCCTAAGACTTTCGTACGACCTCGACGAATGCTACACCAGCCATTCCTCTGTATGATGGTAAATCCTCCTTCTGAATCAAGCCGTGATGGAGATAGTAAGTTGATCCTCAATCGTGGGAAGAACAGCGTCCTAGAAAGGCATACCTCACCATGTTGACCCTGGACACGGAATTTCTGACTACTTCAACTGGAATGGACTCTCCTGATGCTCTCATACAGCAGATCGAAATGTCGGAGCGTACACCGTCTGGAAAAAAAACACATATCGGAACTCATGTGATGTATTGCATCCGTGTTGAGAACCCAACCTAGTCCTCGTGATGCTCGTTCAGTGTTGACTGCGGTATGTCCGATATTTGTTCGTCTCCCGACGTGTACGAGATGTAACAATGCTCAGACTTGCAATGGACCACTGTAGTATGGGCTTGAAACAGATCCAAGAGCTGATGCAAGGCCAACCGCTTGCCATAAGAAGACTCAAAATGGACGATCACCCATTGACCTGGGCCCCATGGTTAAACTTATTTCTCCTTCCTATTCAAACTCTTATCTTCTGCTCCTCCTTTCTTCTTCTTTTTCCAAGTGCTGGCTACTTCTAGTCCTACATTTATGGCTCCTGTATAACAACTTGTCCTACCTCTAGACACACATCTCTGGGGTCAGTTGCAAGTTCTTCACCTGCTGTCGCACCAATGAAAATGGTCTCCTAAGGCCCCTTTCCATATGAACAGGTCTGGGTGGATGCCAGATTTCCCCCTCATTTTGCGATCGTGTTGTCTAGCTCTCACTCGCAGAGTCCATTTTTTGTTTTTTGTCTAGTCCTCACCCTTTCTCTCGCTCTTGCTCTTGCTCTTGCTCTTGGTCTTTCTCTTGCTCCTGCTCTTGCTCTCGCTCTCGCTCTCACTCTCACTCTCGCTCTCACTCTCACTCTCGCTCTCCCTCTTGCTCTCGCTCTCTTGCTCTTGCTCTAGATCTCTCCCTTCTCTCTCTCTCTCTCTCTCTCTCTCTCTCTCTCTCTATCTCTCTCTCTCTC
>SZWC01001971.1:185161-197191 GCA_023375785.1 Penium margaritaceum | reverse complement strand
TGTCCGGGGCTATTCGCTCACCGGTCAAGTGTCATGCAAGCTGGCCTCCTGCTGTTCGGTACTCGCTCAAGACTGCAAGCTGGCCTTTGTCAAACTTTTGTATGTCTTGCTCTACAGCCTAACTGCCAAAATGGTCCGGGGACTTAAACGGAATGATCTAGAAAGCTACGTCTGTTTGTTACTACAAGAGACATGATGAAAAAACTTTGGGATTATGAGGATGTTTGTAACTGAATGAATATGGACATGAAACATTAAACCTCTGAAAATCTAAAATGTTTGCCCTGACCTCTCTGCTTAACAAAATCAAGTGGTGTTTGGACCGATCAACTTGTCTTTACATCAGTCTTGGACAAAAAATCTGACTCAGAATCAAGGAACCGAAGTGCTACCAAAGTTTTATGAGAAATTCAAAAACGGTCCATTTCTTTTGCCCTCTACACCTTCAACTCCACCTCAACACAGTTTACTAGTACTCCTACAACCACGCTTTGATACCATGTGCAATTACTATCCTTTCCAACCTAGCTTCAATCACCTTGACCAGTACAGACATGGATGTCAGTCACAATCGTGAGGTGTGAATGCTGACCCATAGAAATACACACACACACAAACAGCCACTTATAAGAGTATTGTCACAATACATTACAAGTGCTAGAGGAGCAAGAATTGTTGCATCAGCAAAGAAGGAATGAAGAATGAGGTCAATGTCACCTAAGTCGGAGTGCGTCTTAAGGGCCACACTCATTCACCCCCATGAGCGAGGAGCTCATGGAGAACCTGCACGCAAACAGGACAAGTAGTGCAAAGGTCCCCGGCTAGGGACAAGTGAACAGTATAGGTTGAGCATAACCAAAGACATGCAATAGATTTGCACAAGAAGAGACATAACATATATATTCTAACAAAAACTACGTGGGCCAGAACTCAACTACACGCTGCACGAGAAATAAATGCGCGCAGTCGTGCACGCATTCCTTAATATGGCAGTGCTCCTTGGAATGCCAACGATGCATCGTCTGTCCTAACCGCCACGCTCACAAATACCGCAAACCTTAACCAAATCTGATCCGTCAACAAACTCAATGGGTGGAGTTCCTCGAGTCCATTATCGACTATGAAATCAAGTACCGGCATTGAAAAACAAATCCAGCAGATACTTCATGTTGGCGACGTGACTTGATAACCGAGAGCAGCACACTACTCGTCGAACGAGACCTGTACCTCGTGAGGCTGTTCACGAAGGGTTACCATGAGTGTGGCGGATACAACAAAATCAAGTTCTGGTGTGTCGACCCCTACAGGAAACAACGATTCACTCGCCAAGTCGTCGTACCACCAAATGAGAAGTTACGATGGAATCTATTGGAGGAGTGCCACGATACAGGTCCAGGTGGAAACTTTGGTAATGAAAAGACTCTCAAGGAGCTGGTAAAGTATTATTGGTGGGACAAGATGCAAACCAACATGGCAGCCTTCTAAAAATTGTGCAATACCTGTCAACGGCAAAAACCTTGTCGCACGAGGCCACTTGAACTGCTCCAGCCTCTCCCTTTTCCAACGGAGCGGTGGGTTGACATCAGCATGGATTTTGTGGCGAGGTTGCTTGCCAATCCCGACGAGGATGGCTATGACGCCATCCTCGTGGTTCTGGACAGATTCTCAGAAATGTCATAAATCATCCCGACGACGACCACCGTCATCGCAGAGGGAACAGCAAGTCTATGTTTAAATCGGATCATACGACTGCATGGCGTGTCACGTACCATCATCCGCGACAGAGATGGCCACTTCAGTAGCCGTTCTTGGTACAAACTGATGATGTGTATGGTAATTGGATCCGGCTATCAACGACATTCCATACTCAAACGGACGCGCAGACCGAGCGGACCAATCAGAGGCTCGAACAAATCCTCCGTATTTTATGCAAGCCGCATGACACTGGTTGAACAGAAAAACTTCTGACCGTCGAACTTGCATTTAACCCCACAGCTTCCAACGCAACCAGTCAAATTCTGTGCGAGGTGGTCTACGACAAACTTCCCGCCACACCAGCTGGAAATCAAAGCAAGAGCAATATTCCTACGGTCGACATCCACTTATTGGATTTCTCCAACGTTTAGGAAGAAACACAGCAGACTCTCGTGAAGACACAAACAACCATAAGACGAGCAGCGGACCGACATTGTAACTATGACGTATTCAGCGTTGGTGATCGTGTCCTACTTAGCTTGGCAAATATCAAACTCCAAGAACAGGACTTCCCCACGGAAGTAATTCTTACATATTTTTTATGATGCAACAAACAAATGAAATTTTGTGTATCAATGGCTGAATCAAATCCAATCCATCGTATTGATGGTTATTGATGTGCGGGGAGACTCAAATATGTCAAGTCTTAGGAGATCCAGTTGTGTTTATACCTCGGCCCCACATTCAGGATCCTAGACAAGGAAGGTACAACCTTCCCTGTCAACTCGCAAATTTGCATGAGCTTTCTACTAAGAGAACAAAAGCTTGAGTTACTCAAATTTTATTTTTCTTTTTTTATGCAATGGTTTTTAACTGTTGCATGCAGAGCACGTCTGACAACTCCACACCATTCGATGTTATTATTCTCTATCACTCTCTTGCTTGTGCTTTCCAAAAGATGTCCCTGCCATGGATGCCATCTTCGTGATTTGACCATTTGAGAGTAATTGGATGTCTGATCTGAGTTCAGATTTAGAAGCCCTGTTTTTTTTTCATGCAATTTGGAGCTTTGATGTACTCATTTTTCTTGAGTATTCAGAAAGTTGGCACTGTCCAAAGTTCGAGTGGTGGACGGCTGGAATCTGGGTATCCGTCATGGGTGATGGGATCAATCCACCACCGGTGGTCCAAGGAAAACTCAAATGGGCTTCAAAAGGAAGAAGACCATAAAGGAAGGGACATAGGTGTTGTGCGGAGTGAAAACTTTTCGAGGAATGGGGATAAGGCGCTCCGAGTGGAGCGCATATATACAATGACAAGAATCACACTGATTCATATGTTGGGTCTTTGGTGCTCAAGCTGAGCAACGCGTGCGACATCGCTTTGTGATGGTTGCTTTGAGAAACTCCATTGAAAAATCTGGGGGAGGGGGGTTCGAGGAAAATCGAGGTGCGGTTTTAGAAAGTCTAGCGGCGTCAAGAAGTCGACCAAACAGAGTCGAAACATCGATACACTTCGCGATACTTCTATCGACCCTTCTGGAAAGTGGTCGAATTGTTAGATCCTTTGAAAACAGAACATCAGAGGTTGGGCAGGTGGTCAAAATACCCTCGGCCAAATGGCGTAAAAATCATGAGGTTGACGCACGGTGGGCCACGAATGTAAGGACATAAATATCCACTTGCACAGTTTTAGGGACTTGTGTACGCCAGGGACATGATACTTCTCCACCTTTTAGCCATGACGTCTCGACACAGTAACAGACGTCGGCCGGTGACACGTGTAGTAGCCATCAATCACATAATCGATGTCCCGGAGGTTGTTGTAGGACTTCCAGCTGTTGAGCGCGACATCGTAGCCGTACCACGTGACCAGATACTTGGTTGTTTTTCCACAGCGTCGATGTTTAGGGATGTCTTTAATTACGTACTCCGTGTCCCTGTCCACTTGGATAGGGAATGGAGGAGAAACGTCTCTGCCAAGGAATTTCTCACTGGGGTCCCACTAGTAATTGCGATTGCTGATGTGGAAGACAGGGTGGATCGCCATGCTTTCTGTCAAGCAAAGTCGAGCGATGACAGGGGTTTGCATTTGCGCGACCTCAAACGGTCCCAACCATCAGAGTTTGAGCTTCACGAAGGGATGCCAAGAGGGTTCTAGGTTGCTCTGAGCAAAACTGTTCTACATTGGTCATCATTGTCCTAGCCGATTGACACGCTTTCATCCAAGGCAGATTTGAGAAAAATAAGCGTCAAGACTGGAAATGTGCGCATGGTTTTGAGTGAAGAATTTGCATAGGAAACATTCCATGGACACGTTTTACAAATAGCTGCCGCCATCGTGTCAACTTACGAAATAGAGGCATAGGTGAGATATCCATATGGCTCTAAAAGAAATGTGTTGGGGTGGAACTCGACACACACTAGCGAGAACAAAGTGTCAAAGCCTAGGAATGCTGGATTTCAACGCATACGACAAGGTCAAACAACAATAAAATGACAACAAGAAAATCTCCAGAATTTAATATCAGTTATAAATGTTCCGTCCCATATGTTCACAAGTCCCTAAACTCTGGGAGTGCGTATTTTTGTCTCTAAGTCCATGGCCCACCACAGGACAACTCCTGAGTTCTTTCACAGATTATCAGAGGGAATATTGGCCAACTATCCCGACCGTTGATGTCCTGTTTCATAAGGTTCCAACAGTTTTGACAACTTTCCACAATTGTGGTCTGAACTGTCGCAAACCGTATCAATATGTTTATTCTGTTCGGTCAACTTCTGGACGGTGCTAATTCTCTATGGAGATACACCTTTATATTCTCAAAATCCCCCGACTCAATGGCATAGTTTCTTGAAATTGTTGCTCACAATGTGGATTCACACACGTCGTTCGAGTCGAGCACCCGAGACCCCACGTATGCCTGATTATTGTTTCCGCAAACTTTTATGTGCGCTTGAGAGGTACAACACTTGTCATGCAAATACAGCTACTGCCAATAACAAGGTAATAAAATGTCTCGCTTCTCCTAAATCATTTTTTCTCCGTAGCTTCTATGTGATCACCATCTACTTTCAACTCAATACAGCACTTGGTGTTAGAGCACAACTGTACTAAAAGGGAAGCTGAATACTTCACTCTCACGTAACAATCTTGTAGATTTCTTTAGTACATCTCCGCCATCCAAAACCTTGTCGAGCTTGGGACAATGAGTAAGTACACCTGACGACAATGAACAGTGACCCAGTAAAGACGATGGAGGGACAACATTAAATAATCCAAAAAAAACTATCCAGGTGACAGCAGCAGTGGCTGGTCGTTTTTTTTTTTTTTTTTTTTTTTTTTGTAATTTCATGGGACCCTCGACTTTGACTACTAACCGGGTGACAGACCCATCGGGCTGAAAAACCCCTTGCCATAGCTGTTGCTAGTCGGGATGGCACATTGTGCGACTTTAGGAGGCATCAAGCGTAAATCAATAACTAAACCACACCAAAATCTACCGACGCTTAAGGACTTCAAGAACCATCTGCTCCACCAACTCAATGTAGCAATGGAGGAGCTTTGTAACTTACGGGCGTGACAGCGTTTTACTCACCGAAATAGACAATCAATTTTTCAGTGAACCCTACACCCAACATCACTCCCCCAATTGTCTAATCCGGTGAATCTTGGAGGACCAATGGTACGGGTGTGGCTGAAGAGCCTTGAGGTGTGCTTCATCGCTCCAAGGGTCAACTACGAGAATAATCAAATTGGCCTCGTGGATTGACCTTGATTTTACGTGGCAAGAACGTAATTCACTGGTCCGATATAAAGGACAATAAAACGTTGTTGGCGACTGGCCGGGCTAAATCAAAGGCGTATGCAACAGCGTTCACATCATTGATCACGTTCTGCCTCTCGAGTAAATCAATCCAACGTGGTAAAACATTTTCCACTCCATCCACAAACTGAAATGACTTCGTGCACAATTTGAAAAGATGAACGAGAAGTCTGACACATATTACGAACTTCAACAACTTTGTCAGCAGTACAACGTGGCAGATTACACGTGGTGTTTTGTAAGATTATCACGAGTAGTGACATCATCCTCAAAAAAATCGGTTTTCCCTTAAGAATTGACCTCAAATGTGACATCTGACAAGCAATAGGAATATTCCGCATCTAGGATAACCTTCTGCAAATGACTGCAGTAGCTGATTAGATTGCTAGTACAAAACACAATACTCATATACAGGAATCCAACGGCTGGCAACCCCACGACCACCATCTTTTTTATGGTGGAGGGAAGTCACAGTCGATCGAAACCCCAACTTTCATGGAGATTGACAAAGTCAATGCAAAAGACCAATGTCTGTATTGAACTTCTCATTGTGGCTTGGAGCAAACAACACTAACGGGCCAAAGGAGGAAAAGTTGGGAAAAAACAGAGGATAGGAGAAGACGCTAAACCTCCTATCCGGTTGGAAACATCCGAACTAACTGATTTTTCCCCCAAATGGCTCACAACTGTCAATGCGCCGGATAGCAACGGTCTAGAAAACGGGTCCCGACATGGGAGGCCGCCAACCGCTCTTGGTATTGCAACCAAGATAACATATCACCCTCGAACGAGGGATCCACACTTTAGGTTCGTTTGGTTTGCAACCTCACGAAGTCCGCATGTTGGTCTTTAGTGTCTACCTTTGGTTGGACACTCTGTGAGGAGTCTCAAAGGCAAGAACTGTAAATGGATGCATGCAAGGTACAGGCTTTTATACTTGCAGAGCTTTGCTAAAGCTTCTGCTTGTAGTGGCTCCACTGGAGCCAACCTCAACCTAAAGTCCTACTTGGCGCGTCCTTAGACCGCCAAGTGTCATCTTCAAGCCAGGCTCTAGTAAGCTTCCTAGAAGCTTCCTGTCCCAGTTTTGGCCACAAATAAAATTGTGACCGTCGCGGGGTTTGAACCCGCGACCTCTCGTTTGAGACTCCGATGCCTATTCAACCATGTCAAAAAAGGTATGGTTCCTATGATAAGCCACAGGGGACATACCCATTATGGGCAGTGAATTCTTGGCCCATCTCAGAACAGACCAAGGGGACGTACTCCACAGAGTAGTGCATGCCTTGTCTGTATGTGTAGCTACCCAGCTAGGAAGTGGACAAGGTGCAAACTATTTCAACAAATCTCTCCCTTGCACCTCTGTCCATCTGGCGCTTACTGGGCTCCATCAATGCCTTGGGGCTCACCCTTCCTCTGCCGCACTCCTCATGCCGAATCCATGAATGCCTGCATAGTGCAAGTCGCTCTCCAGCGACTTGATCATGGAGTCAGCAAGCATGCTCTTTGTTCCGCAGTGCTGCAAGTCCACCACGTTCTTCATGACCAGGTCACGTGAGTAGTGGTAACGTATGTCAATGTGCTTCGTTCGCCGGGAGATGATCTCATCTTCTGCCATTGAGATGGCACTCATGTTGTCCACGTGTACGACCGTGGCATCCTTCTGTGGTATTGTCATTTCGCCAAGGAGGCTGCGCAGCCACTGAGTCTCTTTGTACAACTCAGACAGAGCAACATACTCTGCCTCAGCCGTGGACAAGGAAACACAATCCTGCTTCCTGCAGGCCCATGAGATGGCAGCGCCATTCAAGATGCACACGTATCCAGAGGTGGATTTCCTGTCGTCGACGTTTCCTCCCCGGTCAACATCGGTGTAGCACTTCAGGCAAAGGGGTTCCGTTCCTTCTTGGCCTCCAAGGATGAGGCCCATGTGACGTGACTTCTACAGGTAGTGCAAGATGCGCTTGACTGCCTGCCAATGTTGTGGCCCAGGGTTGGCCACGAATCTGCTCACTTGTCCCACAGCATAGCAGATGTCCGGACGAGTCCCTACCATGGCGTACATGATGCTACCCATGGCGGACTGGTAGGGGATGTCTTGTATCCCCCTTTGTTCTACTTCGCGACATGGAGGCCTTCAGCTTCGTATCGGTCGTCATTGGGGTGCTGACAGGTTTGCAGTCTTCCATGTGGTAGAGCTTCAGTACCTCACTGATATATTTGGTTTGGTTGAGTTTGATGGTGCCTGCTACTTGGTCGCGGTGGATGGCGATCCCGAGGTAGTACTCGAGAGGACCCATGTCCTTCATCTTGAACCTTTTGTTGAGGTCAGACTTCAGCTCATCCAGCAGCTCGACCGAAGACGAGCAGATGATCAGATCATCCACGTACAACGCAGCAAGTATCAGCCCTCTCCCATCATCGTGCACGTACACGCTCGGATCACTCAGGCAATGCGCGAAAGAGAGACCGGTCATGAAACCGTCCATCTCTTTGTACCACATCCTTGGGGCATGTTTCAGCCCGTAGAGCGCTTTCACCAACTTGCACACCTTGCCCTTGGGAGCTTCGACTCCTTCGGGCACCTCCATCAGCACTTCCTTGTCAAGCTTCCCATAAAGAAAAGATGTCCTGACGTCCATCTGGTGTATCTCCAGGTTCTTTGCAACTGCAATGCCAAGGAGAGAGCGGATGGAGGCAAAGGTCACGACGGGCGCGAACGTCTCATCGTACTCGGAGCCAGGGCGTTGAGGGAACCCCTTAGCCACTACCCTTGCCTTGAACTTGTCGATGCTGCCGTCTTGCTTCTTCTTCACTCACAGGACCCACTTGGATCCCACCACGTGCGCCTTGTCGGGTCTATCCACCAGCACCCACGTGCCGTTCTCAGCAATGGACGCGAGCTCGTTGTCCACTGCCTCCTTCCATTTGGCCGCATCTGGGCCATTCATCGCCTCCGCCACTGTGGATGGCTCTCCCTGAACCATGCACGACCAGCTAAGGCTAGTCCAATCATCCTCATACCACAAAGGTGCTTTCTTTGGTCGCAAACTCCACCGGGGTGCTGGTGCGGCTTCTTGCTTTGGTGCTGGTGCTTCCACGTGTGGTGGTTTGTCGTCGTCGTCGTCGTCGTTAGAAGAGTCGTCAGACTCCAAGTCAGACTCGGAAGATCTGGACGCCTCGGCATCTGCGTCCATGCCTGATGATGCGTCATCCTCCGCAGCTACTCTCCCATTCACACCACCTGCTGGCAAAGCGAGCCAGTTGTCGGGTGCTTGGTCTCTGGACTCAAGCAACACTATCCACTCTACCGCTTTGGGAGCGAGGATCGGGTCCAGCAGCTCTCCCTTTCCAAGGGTGCGTTCATCGAACATGACATCGCAGCTCCTCACGAGCTTGCCTGTTGCCTGGTTCCAAAGCCGATAGGATTTGTGTGATGTGTCGTACCCAACCATGACGCACTTCCTGGAACGTACGTCCAGCTTGCCTCCACCTTCTCCCGACTGGATCTTCACCCATGCAGTTGACCCAAACACCTTCATATGAGATGCGTTAGGTTTCTTTCCCGACCATGCTTCCTGTGGGGTCTTCAGCTGCTTGTCCTGCTCCTTTCCACACTTCCACAAGGCGGTTGCTGGTGTGAGGTTCAAGAGGTAGCAAGCCGTTGTTACTGCTTCAGCCGGAAAGCGAGGTGGGAGCTTGGCGTCAAAGAGCATGCTTCGTACCATGCCGAGTAGGGCCTGGTTCATCCTCTCAGCAACACCGTTGCTTTGGGGGTTGCAAGGGGTGGTTTGCTCGTGGCGGATGCCATGATGCTTGAGCCAAGGCTTGCATGCCTCGTACTCACCTCCGTTGTCACTTCGGAGCGTCTTCACCTTCTTGGACGTTTGCTGCTCCACCATAGCGACGAACTCGAGGAGCTTCTCCTTGACCTCTCCCTTTGTTTTGAGGAAGTAGATCCACAACTTGCGGCTGTGGTCATCAATGAAGGTCATTTGTACTTGCTTCCTCCGTTAGACGGTGTTTGGAAGGGTCCACACACGTCCCTGTGTTTCAGTTCCAAGACGTGCCCTCCTCGTTGACCTCCTCTCCCAAACGGCTTCTTCCTTGCCTTCGCTTGGAGACATGGTTCACACAATGCACACCCTTCGCCATGCTTCATGATGCACCCTTCCATTCCGCGGACTACCTCTTGCTCCTGCATCTTCTGCAGCGTGCTGTTAGCCACATGGCCAAATCGCCGGTGCCACAGCTCAGCGTCAGTGTCCTTGGTTGATGTGGCGGCCGCAGCGGTCGCCGGCGGTGCATCCTTTGGCTCCGGTGCCACTGTCTTGGTGGCACATGCGAGTCCCTTATCCGACGCCTTGGTGGCTTTGGTTTGAAGCACGTAGAGGCCATCGACTCTTGGAACTTGAAGCATAAGGTCCTCTTTGGTGTACAAAATCTGGATGTCCTCGTTTTTTAGGGCCACCGCTTCCTTGTTGGTGAACACCACTGTCATGTTGTCGGTGATTTGTGAGACGGACAGCAAGTTGGCTGCAAAGGAGGGCATGTACACCACCTTTTGAAGGTTCACCGCCTTCTCCGCACCGTTCACATTGAACGTGATCACCTTGTCCCCTTCGCCCATGGCTTGGACGACGTCGCCGTTTGCACACTTGATGCGCATGACAGATTTGGCCATGGAGACAAATCCACCCTTCTCTTTTGATGAGTGGTGGTTGGTGCCGGAGTCAAGGGCGAATGCGCCGGGCCTAAGGATCGTTTCCCCCTTCATGGGCAGCCCCCTAGCCATCATGTTAGTGAGCTCCTTCTTCTCCTTCCCACCCTTGTTCCCGCCTTATTTTTTGGGACTACGGCAGTCCCTAGCCTAGTGCCCAGCCTTGCCACAGTTGTGACAGTTGCCGGGCTTCTTGGAACTCATCCCGCCACTGTTGCCTTTCCCTCCACCGCCATCGCTTCTGCTGTTGCCTTGACTAGAGCGAGAGCTTGCACCTTGTCCACCAAAACGAGAGGCATATGCTGAGATGTTTGCCTCACTGCCACTGCGTCGCATGGACTCGTTACGGACGTGTTCGGTGACAGCCTCATACGTCTGATTTGCCTCCTTCCAACCGCCAAATACGGTGATCAAGGACCCTAGCTTTCCGGCAGTGCCATTAGAATGATCATGACACGCATGTTGGAGTCGAGCTTCCATTCCATTTACTGGACCTCTTGCAGCACGTTGTCAAACAACTGCAAAAATGCGGGTATCGATTCTCCTTCGCTCAACCTCATCGACATCAACCGTTAGAAGATGAAGAGCCGATTTGCTAGGGCATGTCAACCGGCCTGAGGCAAACGGACTAGAAAACAGGGCCGACACAATAGCACCTGCCGTCCGCTCCTAGCATTCCAGCTAGGAGAAGATATCACCCTCAGGATCACGGTTCCACACTGAGCAGTTCCTAGGCAATCACTTGCTAGCAACTGTGTTCACTTAACACTTGGTCACTTTCGCGCGAGGTGCTAGTCAAAGACTAACTCCTGGGGCTTAGACCAACCAGTGTCTTCTTTATACTGTTCCTTAGTTGGACAACTCTGTGAGGAGCATCTAAGGCCAGATTGTGTAATTAGAATGAGGAATGAGCCTGGTACATATAGTCCTAGGCCTGGCTTCTAAGGTGTGTGGGNGAGCAGTGCATGCCCAACCTGTCCGTCAAGCCATAGCAGTGGCCATGGGGCATAGAAGAACAACAATCTCTCCCTTGCACCTTAGGCCACCTGCTGTGGTAGTTTTCTTCGGCACGAGCCTGTAGCTCTAGGTTGTGTTTGTGCACGTCAACTTTCTTGGTCTTTAGTTCTCATCTCTTGCATCCACCATGCCGACTCCTCGAGCACCTGCAACATGCAAGTCGCTGTCTAGCGGCTTTGTCAAGAAGTCTGCAAGCATTTTCTTGGTTGCGACTGTTGGAGTAATGCTCCTCACCATGGCAGGAGTGACTCCAAAAAGGAACACCAAAAAGACAAGCCTTAGTGGCTTACTGGTTAATGGTGTCCACCTCTAGAGGCAGGGGCCCGGGTTCAAGTCCCACAAGATGAAATTCTGCCCTGCCTCAATGGAGGTGGAAAATAGATGCCAGGAAGCTAGCTCAACCTCTATAGTTCCTCTTTAAGTTTCTAGAAGGCCAGGTGAGGTTCCAGGAAGGTGGCACACCTTCTAGAAGGGGTGACTTGTCCTACAAGGCATCTAGAGGAGTCTTGGTCTTCTGGACACCTTCCCTCCTACTAGAAGCAAGCTGAGGAATCTAGGAAGGGGCAGAAGCTTCTAGAGGAGGGAAGGGATGCCTTCCTAGGTGGGAAAAGGACAGCCTACCAAGGGCCACTCTAGAAGCCATAGAATCTGCTAGGAAGCTTCAAATATGGCATGCTTTGGTGTTCTGGAAAGCTTAGATCAGTGGCTATAAAATGCCACTGCATTTGAGCCTTGATAAAGTGGTCAGTCCCAGTCAATTGAGGCCAAAACTATT
>SZWC01001971.1:111921-129120 GCA_023375785.1 Penium margaritaceum | reverse complement strand
TGTGTGTGTGTGTGTGTGTGTGTGTGTGTTTGTGCCCATCTTCCACTAAGTCGTGTGTGACATGCAGCATGCTGATGAACCGGTTGGTGCAAGAAACGGCGTCGGTGACAGAGCGTGCGGCACGGTCGAAAGAGGAGATGATGAAAATCGCAGACGTGAGTGGTTGCTTGTGGGGTGATGGGAAAAAAAAAAACATAGTTGGGAGGATTTGCAAAACGACCAAGATTTTCTCTTCTGACGCATCGTGCAACGGGGTGGAGAGAGAGGAGATGAAGCATATCATCAGAAGTGTGAGTGTTTTCTTGTGTGGCTTTAAGTGCATTGGAAGGAAGAATGAGAATGGATGGGGAGGTAAAGGCGGAAGGCAAGTGCAGTGTGTGCCCGTGTGTGTGGGTGTGCTTGTGCATGTGGGTGTGTGCGTGCGTCTGCGTGCGTGTGTGCGCATCTGCGTGCGTGCGTGTGCACCTGCGTGTGTGTGCGCGAGCTTGTTGAATATCATGAATATCTATTATTTTAAACTTTGATTATGCATGTAAGAACAAGTCTAGCACACGTAGATTCGTATGCCATCATGACGTGTGCGCGTGCGTGCATGTGTCAGGAGAGCTGGATGGATTTTCCCTCGGATCTCTTGCTGGTGACTTGCTTCATAGAAATTGAGTGTGGTCGGGCTGCGGCAGCTGGCGTCCACATTCTTGTTGCTCTTCTTCTTCTTCATCATCATCATCATCTTATTCTTCTTCTTCTTCTTCTTCTTCTTCTTCTTCTTCTTCTCCTTCTTCTCCTTTTTCTTCTTCTTCTTCTTCTTCTTCTTCTTCTTCTTCTTCTTCTTCTTCTTCTTCTTCTTCTTCTTCTTTCCCTTCTCCATCTCATCTGCCTGAATGTACGCCTTGATTGGCCTCTCTCTATCAACGTTCTTTTTCAACGTTGGCACATGCAGGCCATAGAACCCGGCGGGGCGCCGCTGACCTCATTGGTGAGGGCGAGAGGCGGGGAGGGGGAGTCGAGCACGGTGGTGCTGCTGCAGGTTGCGCTGGCGCTGGCGGTGGTGGCCGCTGTCGGCGTGCCGTCTGCGATTGTGGCCGGCGTGCCGCCATTTGATGGTCTGCTCTCCCTCAAGGTTTGTGGCTGGGGGTGCACGGCTGAGGGGTCGTGTCTAAGGGGGCGTGTCTAAGGGGGCGTGGTTGAGGGTATGTGCCAGAGGGCTGCTGCATGGGATGGTTTCATCTTGATGTCGTGAAGGACACTGGTCTCTTCTTTAGGACTTTGGCTCCAAGGACCGAGGGGAGTTGGCATTCCTGTGTGCGCATGTTTTTGCGTTGATTCGTTTGTTCCGGCTGTGGTTGTGGCCGTGGTTGTGGCCGTGGTTGTGGCCGTCGTGCTGCTGTTTGACGGACTAGTCTCCGTCAACGTGCGTGACAGGATCGTCGCATGACTGGCAGGGTAGGAAAATTATGTCAGACGTTTTTCAAAACGTCTAAGAAAATTATGTCTTAGACGTTTTTCAAAACGTCTAAGACATAATTTCTCAACGTGCGTGACAGGATTGTCACATCACTGGCAGGGTAAAAAATCGCCGCATACGCGCTGGTGAGCGGGTGGGCAGTTGGGCATGCAGGCGTAGGTTGGCAGGTTGGTGGGTGGGGGGGGGGGGGGGGGTTACGGATGGGCAGGTGAAGTTCCTACATGTGGCAGCAAACTCAAACGAAACTCTCCCAGTCCGAATTGCTACCAGCATCCAATGCTGATTCAGCGTGCCACTGTGTTTCTGCCAGCTGACGTTGTTGAAGAGGCAGGTGACGTAATTGGAAAGGCAGGTGACGTAATTGGAAAGGCAGGTGACGTAATTGGAAAGGCAGGTGACGTAATTGGAGCGGCAGGTGATGCAGATGCAGGAGAAGGTGGCGTAGTTGGAGAAGCAGGTAAGGGAGGTTAGGGAAGTTGCACAGTGTGCTGCATTTGAGCATCGATTAAGTCTTAGACGTTGCGAGAAAAGATCTGACCTAATTTTCCTGACCTAATTTTCCTGACCTAATTTTCCTGGTAGTTGCACAGTCTGCTGCATTTGAGCGTCGAGGGGGTTGTGGTGGTGGTGCAAGAAAATGCATGTGGAACTTTCATTGTGTGGTGTGCTGTTTGCGGGTTTTTTTTTCTTTTTTTTTTTGGTTTGCATATTTGATGTTTGCCGTCTTGTCTGCATGTGGCTGTTTGCTGCTCCCTCTCAGTAAGTAGTTTGCCATGCTCATGGATGCCGACACAGGTGACGTCGTTGGAGGAGCAGGTGAGGCTGCTTGTTGCTAACTCTCTGTACATTTTCTTTGCCGTGTCGTTTGACGTGCCGGCTGGAACGCCGTCACCTGTGTGGCCCACGCAGGTGACGGCGTTGGAGGAGCAGGTGAGGGAGGCGAGGGCGACGGAGGCGGCGCTGCGTGCGGCGCTGAGCTCGGCGGAAGCGGAGGCGAGCGCGGCGGCGACGACGGGGAGGGCTCTGGAGGGCGTGGTGGAGTCGCAGTCGGCGGCGGTGGCGAAGCTGCAGTCGCTGATCCCGCTCATCGCGCCGTCGCTCAGATCGGACGAGGCGCAGAGGTTCTGCCGATCGGTGCCGGACGAGTTTCGGTCGGAGGTGACGCAAAAATTCTGCGACGCGTTCGGGATGGAGGCGAGGAAGTAGGACGGAGAATGTTTTTTTCTTGGAGGTTTCGCAAAACGTGTGCAGAGTGATTTCCCCAACGGGTTTTCGATCGAAGGTGACGCAGAGAGTTGTGCGACGCGTTTGAGGTGGAGGGGGGGAGGAAAGTGTAGGGGGATGTCCTGTGCCAACATGATCGTCGACGAGCGGAGTTGAGGGGAGGTGGACAGGTGGCCTTGCAATGCCCTTCTGGATACTCAGCCAAATTTTTAGTGGCGTCGGGGAGAAAGAGGGTAGGTAATGATTTGTGAGGGTTGTTGTGGAGGGAGGTGATGGCCTGTAGATCGGCCGTTAGAGGTGTGTGGGTGAAAGTGCTCCGATGCCTGTCTGGAGTTTAAGCTCCGTTCAGCCATGGAATTCGATGTTGTGGTGGAAGGCCTGACGCGGGCTGTGAATAGGAGTGAAGGCTGCAGTGGACTGTTTGCCTCCTGGCGAGTTCCGCAGACGCACCGAGGAACAATCAGAGAGAGCAACTCAACAAGGAGGCACGCCTGCAGGGGCTCAACACCCGAGGATGCGCGAGCGAAAAAGAGAGAGTGGAGAGAGGTTGAAGGGCAGCAACAGCTGAGTGTTGCGCAATTGTTGTGGCAGGTTGCGGAAGCAATTTGATGAAGACTGTTCGGTCTTCTTGTGGTCTTGAAAATGGCGTACCGCCTGAGCCCTTTTCGATCTCGTCCGCTTGCGTGCGCGCCACTTACCGACCGAGATGGAAGTGCCAACGGTGAAGTGACTTGCCTCTGCGGAAAGAGTGAGTGCTCCGAAGCTATTGGGCAAAGCAGAATAATCCGAGGCTCTGTTGAGCCGAGCGCCGCATTGGGGAGGGAGGGAGGATGGTGGTTGGATAGAGATGAGGCGGACTTTCGCGGCCAGCAGCAGTCGTAGCATTAGTACTGACAACTTCAGCACTGGCAACATCAGCACTGGCAGCACCGGCTGTAGCAACAGCAGCAGGGTTGCCAGCAGCAAAGAGGCTACTGTCGTGCATTGGCCTCGCTGCCCTGCAGTAGCCTGCTCAATTCACTGGCTTGCTTTACGGGCTGCAGAGGGAAGGGTGGGCAGCCCACCCCCCCCCCCCCCCCCCCCCCCCCCCCCCCTCCTGCATAAGTGGATGGGGTGGAGGTTTAGCCCCAAGCTCTGAACCTCAGTGCATCTTATGTCGTTTTGACTACTCAGCGATTTTGCAGGTCTACCTCAATGATGGGTTGCTGCCCTCAACTAAAATGATAAATTTCCTTCCACCATTCAGGCACCAAGATAATGAAGCTCTTATGGACGAATCACACTTAAACTTGCAAAAGTCGCATGTCTGTACACACATGCACACCAGTTCACGTTCTGGTCACAGTCCTTTAGGGACTGCGCGAAGAATGTAAGGTATCCATGTTCCGCATGCAGCCCCATGGACTGCACGTGGAAGTGGCACACATCGCGCTTCCCTGGCGACTTGCCAAAGGAGCAACGAGGGAATCTCCGAGGCTACCCTACTCCTGCCTAAATTCGTAAATTAATTAATCATATCTTTTTCGGGACCGGCCCATAATTATGTTCTGGCCTATTCGGGACTGGCCAGAAATTCATTCTGGGTAAGTTGGAAAAAGCCTTAGATGGTCAAGTTTGGCTATGTTCGAATTTAGGCGGGCCGGAAATTAGTCGTGGCTCGACAGTCTTGCGGTCTGCCCTGAGACCGTCAAGCCACGACGCTCCGCTCCCTCGCGCCTGCGAGCGATGGATCGGTCTGTGTAGGGATGGGGGTGTTGTGATTTGTTCCGTTCTTGTACAGCTTACTGTGACCACTCGGCCGTGTCCATACTCGTGCAGATCCCTGAGGCAGGCGGCCCTGGTGACGCCGGCACGATGCCAGACGGCGGACTACCTTCTTGGAGCTGAGCGACCACTGTTCGAGAGCCCCAGATGCCACCGGGACTCTCTGTTGTGCCTGCTACGTCTTGCAGGCATCTTTCAGCAGACTGGCCATACGGCCCATTTGCATGTTTTTGTATTGTCCGCTCACTGTCAGTCGATGGATGCATGCGTGTGACCAGTCGTAGCGTTCGTCTTGTGATTTTGCACGTGTAGGTTCAGACGGTGCAAGATTCTGACATGTGTGCGCAGAGTTACGACCAAAACAGTGGTTTTGAGCCGGTTTTAGGACAGCTCTTGGACTGCCGCGTGCGACACTCGCCGTGCGCCGCGGCAGGTACTTATGTCGTGGACCTGTCATTTGTCATCTCCCTCTGCATTTACTAAGCTATTGAATCTTATGAGACTTTGCGCGTCTCCCTAGCCTCATCCTTGCTCTTTCTTGCACCTGCCTGCTTGCTAGTGCGTCAGCTGACTGGACAGTGTCGCCACGTCAGCAGCAGCAAGGCTAGGAAGCTTTCTGGCAGCTTTTCATGGTATCAGAGCAGTGAGACAGATCTCACCGAGCTGCGCAGCAGAGACGTAGCAGAGCAGCAGCAGTGAGAGTCACCGCTGCAGCAGATCTTCTGGGACCCGTTGGAGACGATCGACCGCCGTCAACGTGAGATCGCAGCTGTAGAGACAGCAGCAGCAACCCGTACCACCACGCAGAGGGGCGTGGCGGCGGCGGTGCCAACAGCCCTTCTCCCACAGCCGCCGCAGCTGAGTAGCAGCAGCAGCGCAGCAGCCACAGCCGCAGCAGCAGCGTGACAGCAGCCGCGGCAGCAACAGCGCAGCAACAGCGGCGGCAGCAGCAGCGCAGCAGCAGCGGCGGCAGCAGCAGCGCAGCAGCCCCAGCGACGACGGCGGCAACAGCAGCCGCAGCGGCGGCAGCAGCACCAGCAGCCGCAGCGCAGCTGTAGCAGCAGAAGCAGCAGCGGCAGCGGCGGCAGCAGTGGCAGCAGTGGCAGCAGCAGCAGCGTAGCAGCGCAGCAACGCAGCAGCAACAGCAGCGTAGCAGCGCGGCAGCGCAGCAGCAGCAGCGGGCGGCGGCGGCAGCGAGCTGCTGCTGCAGCGCGCAACAGCAGCAGCGGAAGCGTGCAGCTGCTGCTGCCACCGCCGCGCACGCAGCCACGCAGCTGCTGCTGCAGCTGCCTGCGCAGTTGCAGCAGCAGCTAGGCGGAAGCTGCCGCGCAGCTTCCGTGCAGCCTCCGCGCAGCCGCCACTGGGCGGCTGCACGCTCGCGCAGGACCGCGAGCGGAACAAACAAACAAAAAAAAAGTCAGCGTCGACGCTGACGTCAGCATTCTGCTTGCTGACGTCATCAGGTCGTGCTGACGTCAGCGACCACCTGCTGACGTCAGCACTATACTTGGGCAAATTTTTGGCCGGAAGGTCAAAAGTTGCTAGCATTGCAACTCCTCGAGAAACGCAGACGGTACTGAAATCCGACAAACTTGACCTGTTGTCTCATAGTGAGCGGCGACATGAGTTCGCCCGACGACAAGGACAAGGTACCAGCTGGTCCCTCCTCCTCCTCTTCAGAGGTATTGAGCCCTCGCTCGCGGGCTATCGCGGACCTACGCAGCCAGCAGGAGGAGATGAGTCGTCTGCAGCGAGAGCAGACTGACGCGATTCGCACGCTGATAGAGCTTCTGCGTGCTCAGCCCACGGCTCCTTCGCGGACTTCTGGGGGAGCTGCCGGCTTTGCGGCATCCACACAGTACTCGACCCGGGTGCCCATGACAGGGGTTCCGCCTCCCACACCTCCTGGCGCAGTCTCTCCACCACCTGAGGACCTCCTTGATGACGAGCCACTCATGCCAGGTTTCGAGGATGACTCCCAGGAGCGGGAGATCCGTCTTCTACAGGAGCGTCTCCGTCAGCTGCAGACGGGTATGCGACCTCCACCTGTGTCTCCGATACGACCGTCACTTCCTTTTCTCGGTGATCACCCCCTTCCAGGTTTCTTCCCTGTCTCTCGCCCTCCTCAGCCTGCGGCTGCTCTTCCCACGGAGCGGCAGCCAAAGGACTTTGAGGCACCACCCCCACGGTACATCAGCGAAGATGGGTTTGACTGCTGGGAGATCCTGTTTCAGGTGTGGGCCACCTCCGAGGGAGTGTGGCCTTACTAACACAGCCCATACCAGACTACAGACCCAGCACAGGTGTCGACAGCTGCCCGGGCCATGCGAGGACTTCTCTACGCTATGCCACGCGAGACTGTCGTCGACTTCCGCCCCTTCCTTGGCGAGGCTGGCACAATCACCGGAGCTGATCCTCGTGGAGGCTGGGATCTGGCGCTGTCCCTACTGGCCGCGGAGACGCACGCCACGCGTGCGTCCCACATCCGCGCTTTCCATTCGCTTCGTCAGGGACCAGCGGAGCCTGCGGCGGATTACTGGCGACGCGCCATGCATATTTACACGCGCCTGGGTACCTCAGGGGGCACACAGCTGTGCGCACTCCAGGCGATCATGCTCCGAGTTCGCCTGGAGTACACCGACATCTTCGACCGGTACAGCGACGCCGTTCTCGAGCCCTTCTCGGCCTCCCTGCAGCTGCTCCCTTGGGCGCATCAGCTTTTCCTTTAGGTGACATCGACCCGCGAGGCCGCAGTAGCACATCAGGAGACGTCCCTCGCTGCAGCAGTCCTCGCCTCACCACCATCTTCCATCCTGCAGTCACCCTCATCCACCTCCACCACGACCTCATCTTCCTCCTTCTCCTCGACCCCGTCTACACCCACGCAGATGCAGGGCGTCGCAGCAGCCGCCCAGGGGAAGAAGAAGAACAGGAAGCGCGGATCGGGCCAGCATCAGTCGTCATCCAGTGGTAGCAGTGGGCGTTCCGTCCACTGCTACAACTGTGGAGGTGCCCATCGCTACACCGAGTGCCAGCAGCCGCTTGATTGGGGGCGCATCACCCGTGGACTTCAGGCGGCCCATGCTGCTCGTACCGCGCCCGGCACGTCGCCCGCACACTCCTCGGGACGCGCGGCGACTACGGCTGCAGCTGTTCCTGCGTCCTCGCCAGCGAGCAGCAGTGGTCCAGACCCACGTGACCACACCATCGCCGAGCTACGTCATCCTCTGGCGCTTCGCTTGCAGGGAGGTGCGAGTGTGTTGTCATCGTCGAGTGCGCCACAGACTGCTTGTTTGTCCGCCTTCGTGACTCGTGATGATACGTGTGGGGGAGCACAGTCCGCATGTGATGAGGATGGGCCTGACTGCACAAACTGGATCCATGAGGCTCACCTTCGTGATGTACGTCGTTCCGTCCCACTGACGGCTCAGCGTCCCTCTGATGCCGAGTGTTCCATTGCTCGTTGTACAGTGACGTCCACCGGTCGTGACCCCAGTGGCACTTGGATCATCGATTCCGGTGCCACCCACCACATGACGTGTCGTCGTAGTGACTTTGTGGTTCTTGGTCCCGTCACGACTGTTCGTTCTGTTCGCACAGGCTCTGGTCAGTCCTTACCAGTCCACGGTGTTGGGGTTGTGTGCGTCGCTGGTCCGTCTGGCCCCTTGTATCTCTCTGACGTGCTATTTGTACCTGATCTTGAGCTCAGCCTGCTGTCTGTGCGTGCCTGCACTCTGATGGGTCTCTCTGTTGAGCACACTGCTGATTCGGCGACTGTGACTGCTTCTGACACCCGTAGCATTGTCCTGCGTGCTTCAGTCGTTGATGACCTGTACCGCATTGCTCGGCCGTCCTCCCCTCGCTCCCCTACGTCCTCTGGTCGCGTTTTTGTCACTGGTATTCTATCCCCAGACCACCAGAGGTTGCTTCACCGACGTCTATGTCACGTGGGCTCCGACACTGTGTCGAAGCTCATCCGGACACAGCCCGCTCTTGGTCTTGACGTGGCTTCTTTCGAGAAGCGACCCAAGACCGACTGCCTTTTTTGCGCTCAGGGTAAGATGCACCGGTGCACTTACCCTGATTCGCGTTCACGAGCACTGCGACCCCTCGAGTTGGTCCACTCGGACCTGCTTGGTCCTCTCCCGGTTGAGTCCGTGTCCGAGAGGGGCCGATATGTTCTGACACTGACTGATGAATTCACCCGGATGCGGTGGGTCTACAGTCTGCGTCAGAAGAGCGACGCCGCCCTTGCGGTTCGGCTCTGGCTCGTGATAGCTGAGCGTCAGTCTCGCCACACGCTACACACCTTTCGATCGGATCGCGATGGCGAGTTCCTCGGTGAGATGGACGCCTTCTTTGCTGAGCACGGCATTTTTCACCAGGTCTCCGCTCCTGCCACCCCACAGCAGAACGGTGTCTCTGAGCGCTGGAACTGCACCATGGAGGATGCGGTCCGCGCCATGCGGTCTGAGTGCGGTCTCCCGGAGTCCTTCGCCTTCGAGGGTTTCTCCTACATGACCTGGGTCTGGAACCGCCTCCCGCATGGTCCGCTTCCGGACCATATTACACCGTACGAGCTCTGGTTTGGCCACCGTGCTGATCTTCGCCTCGCTCGCGTCTGGGGTTCCGTGGCCTCCGTGTGGTACACCGAGGACCAGCAGGGGGTCCAAGGTCTCCCCTCGGGGTCGCTTGTGTGCCTTCATCGGCATCTCTCCGCGGTGGAAGGCCTGGCGCTTCTGGGACCCCACTCGCCGTCGTGTCATAGAGTCTCAGGACGCGCTGTTTTTTGAGTCACTCACTTACCATGATCTGACTTCCATCACAACCCTCTCTGCCGCCCACGTCCCTTCCTGTGAGGGTTCTCGGCTGATGGGGGAGATTTCTCCGCCGTCGACCACTGGTCGCCAGGCTGATGGGTCCGCTCGAGTCCCCTCTCGGTCTCCAGCACTTGACGACCCGGCTATTATTGCCGTTGGCCCAGAGATATCGCCTGTGCCGCCCACTTCACACCCTACAGGCACCACGGCCCTCGCGCCTCCTCCTGCATCACCACCTGTCCCTGCTAGCACCCCTGCTCAGGCGTCTGACCCAGTCCAACCCACGCCTGTCCCTGCTTCGACTGACACTCTTTCAGTGTCCGGGCCGGCCTTACCCGCTAGCACCCCCAGCTCTGGGTCCCCCACACACGCGTCTCCTCGCACGGCATCCCCGGCTGCCTCGTCTCAGTCCTCACCTGCTGCGGTTTTCCTTGACCCTGTGGACGTGCCCATCTCTGCGCCTACTGCACGTCCCTCGATCTCCGGTTACTCTCGTGAGCCCGGTGGTCGCCTTCGACCACTGGATTCTGGAGCTCAGCGGGTGTCGGGTCCCGGACCCAGGCGCTCCACTCGCAGCATCGCGAGCGGTGATCCAGGCACAAAGGCCCTAGGCTTGAGTGCCCGCACTGAGCTTTCAGAGGTACACCCAGCGTGCCCCATCGGGCACGATCTGGTCACTCGCGAGTTCCATATCGCCTGTGACGCAGCAGCTGACCTCGTGGCTGTCAGGCCTGACACTGTGGCGTCTGCACTTGCCACGCAGAGTTCCCCCTCTGTGGCCCCTGACCCGGGCACATTGAGGGAGGCTCTCTCATCGCAGGATTCTGATGCCTGGCGAGCTGCTTGCGAGGATGAGCTTCGCGCTATTCGAGAGCACAGAGTCTATGAGCTAGTCGATCTTCCCCCCGGGAGGAAGGCGATTCAGGTCAAGTGGGTCTTTCGCAAGAAAGTGAAGCCTGATGGCTCACTGGAACGCTACAAGGCCCGCTTGGTCGTCAAGGGGTTCTCTCAGATTGAGGGAGTTGACTACACTGACACCTTTTCCCCTGTCGGCCGCATGACCTCAGCTCGAGCTCTGTTCGGTGTAGTGGCTCAGCATGACTGGGAACTACACCAGATGGATGTGAACAACGCGTTCCTCCATGGCTCTCTGGATGAGGAGATCTATGTGGCTCATCCACCAGGCTTTGAGGACAGTGACAAGGTCTGGCGCTTGCGCAAGTCCTTGTACGGCCTCAAGCAGTCTCCACGGTGTTGGAACCGGGAGATCACAGGCACCTTGACTCGTGCAGGATACGTGCAGAGCGAGGCTGACCCCTCGCTGTTCATCCTACCGACACCCGAGCGTCTCACCGCCATCCTGGTCTATGTTGATGACCTTCTGATTGCGTCTCCGTCCCTAGAGGCCGTGAGGGAGGCCAAGGCTGTCCTACAGACCGCCTACAGGATGAAGGACCTCGGTCCTGCATCGGTGTTTCTTGGTATGGAGATTGTACGTGATCGCAGACATCGGACACTACTGCTGCATCAGGCCCGATATGCACGAGTCATGGGGGAGCGCTTTAGCGATCTCCTTGGTGCAGTGCCCACTGCTTCCACACCCATCACACCTGATGGACAGGATGCCCTGAAGGTGGATGACCCTACACAGCTGGGGGAGACAGTGGACGTGACCTTGTACCTCTGTCTTATCGGATCACTGATGTACCTGGCCACTACCACGCGTCCCGACATCGCGTTCGCCGTCAACCTCCTCGCTCAGTTCTCGCAGGCTCCACGTGCAAGAGCTCTTCACGCGGCTGTGCGAGTGGTACGGTACGTGGTCTCCACGCCGTACCTCGGACTCTGCTTTCGTCGGCAGTGTTCGGTGGTCATTGACGGCTATACTGACAGCGATTGGGCTTGGAGCCCTGACGGGCGCAGTCGCACGGGCTATGTGTTTTTGCTCGGTGGTACCGCTNAGAGTGCTCTCGCCATTGCGGAGAACTCTGGTGTTTTTCATGCTCGCACGAAGCATATCGCGGTTGAGCATCACTTCGTTCGTGATCTGGTGGAGCGACGCGTGATCTCCATCATGTGGCTTGGCACTGACTTGCAGCGCGCTGATTTCTTGACGAAGGCACTTGCCCGCGGAAAGTTCCTGGTGGCCATTCGTTCTGTTGGGCTTCGCCCCGTGCGTGACAGTGGTTGAGTGTGGGATGTACGTCGCGGCTCATCCGTATGCATCATCCGTTCTGTGGTTGTACCAGTGCTGCACGCGTATGGACATGCCTACCATCGGGTCATGGGGGAGTGTTGTGATTTGTTCCGTTCTTGTACAGCTTACTGTGACCACTCGGCCGTGTCCATACTCGTGCAGATCCCTGAGGCAGGCGGCCCTGGTGACGCCGGCACGATGCCAGACGGCGGACTACCTTCTTGGAGCTGAGCGACCACTGTTCCAGAGCCCCAGATGCCACCGGGACTCTCTGCTGTGCCTGCTACGTCTTGCAGGCATCTTTCAGCAGACTGGCCATGCGGCCCATTTGCATGTTTTTGTAGTGTCCGCTCATTGTCAGTCGATGGATGCATGCGTGTGACCAGTCGTAGCGTTTGTCTTGTGATTCTGCACGTGTAGGTTCAGACGGTGCATGATTCTGACATGTGTGCGCAGAGTTACGGCCAAAACAGTGGTTTTGGGCTGGTTTTAGGACAGCTCTTGGACTGCCGCGTGCGACACCCGCCGTGCGCCGCGGCAGGTACTTATGTCGTGGACCTGTCATTTGTCATCTCCCTCTGCATTTACTAAGCTATTGAAGCTTATGAGACTTTGCGCGTCTCCCTAGCCTGATCCTTGCTGTTTCTTGCACCTGCCTGCTTGCTGGTGCGTCAGCTGACTGGACAGTGTCGCCACGTCAGCAGCAGCAAGGCTAGGAAGCTTCCTAGTAGCTTTTCAGGGGGGGGGGGGGGGGGGCTTGTCTCAGGAAAGAACGGCCACGCCGCTCGCCCGTGGATACGGGCGAGCAGCGTGAGCCGTGGATTTGGTGGCTAGAGTTTGGACTTCCGAGCTCGAGCCACCAAATTGTCTTGCAACCACGCGGTTCGGTTGTGATCGATACATTTCGATTTTTTCCGGGTTGGTTGGAAAAGGCCGAAAAGAAAATCCTTGGAAAAAGGTATTACGAATATAGGCGGCAATACGATAGTTGCAAACCTAGAGGTCGAGGCAAGCTCTAAGGTCCGTCGACGCTCTCAACTTTCAAGCTTTGGACACTTGAAAATTGAAGATCTAGGGAGGCATCAAGGACATGAACGGGCAATGCTGAGGGAATAGAGGAACCCTCTCAGTAATGTTATGTGTGAGAGGGAACGGTTCAAAACACAGCCTGACAGACGGTACTCTGAAAGGTGGAGAGACGGCAAAGATATGCTTTGAAATGTAGAAGAAGAGTTAGGAAACAATAGACATAAGTGTATGTGTGCAACTAAGCGCACGCGTCTAACCAACCGGTCATAAAAAAAGGTGAAACCGTCTGCAAGCTTGCTAGCTAGTGCGCAGGTTAGGGCAGTGGCGTTGTTAATGCAGCGTGCGGGAAACCACACATGTTGCGTAGTTTGCACCCTAAGTCCGCTGCACTGGAGTCTAAGTCTGAGAGCTCCGGTTTGTTACTCAGAAGTGCGCGCGCAAGAGTTAGCGACAGAAAACAGTTGGAACGAATAAGGAAGGAGAGCCTAGGCAGCAGGTTGGGGCAGCAGCGTTGTTGATGCAGCGTGCGGGCTTCCACACTCGTTGCTTAAGTCAGCTGCCCCCTCAGTCTGCTGCTTTAGAGTCTAAGTCTGGAAGCTCTGGGTTTGTTACTCAGAAATGCGCGCGCCAGTGTTAGCGCCAGAAAACAGCTGAAAACTGTAAGTGACTGATTAGGAATGAAGAAAATGAACAACAATGGGAGACCCCTCCAAGTTCTAGGCCCCCCACCCCCAGCTCTGTAGAGCTTGTTACTCAGCTAACCAGCCAATCAGGAAATAGACCTATTTTCTGGCAGGCAGGTTTTCTCGGTGAGCCCTACGAGACAGCCGACAGCCCAAAACCCGGGCGTCGTCCGTTTTGCCTGAAAACTGGACCATGCCATAATACCGACACTGCGAACGCAGTCGTGCGGTCAGAAACAGCTAGAAAAATAGTAGCAACGAGTTATGGCTGCCCGAACCCAGGCAGTTCCTACGTTGGTCCATGATGCCGAACAAGGCCATGCAACATGCAACAAACATCCTAGGCAGAGCATGACGATGCAGACGTGATGGGACGCGCTGGACGCATGCAGACAGCAACTGCGGGGGCAGTGACCGCCGGCAGCACGACCGCCGAGGAGGCCTGCCGATGGAGCTGAGCATGTCGCCGAAGAGAGGAGGCTCCAGCGAACTGCGAGAAGACCTCAGCGCGCGTCGGCTCCACCGGACGACACTCCATCAGCGTCGAGTCTCGCCGTCAGTCATCTGCACGCCGATGTACACAAGCCGGGAGGACACAACAGAGCACAATGAGAGATGTGCAAAAACCAACACTCCCCCATGACTCACAAGCGTAGTGCACATGGGCGGACAGGGACACGGTCAACATCCAGACTCCCCCAGGGCATGCAGAGACGCAGGCAGAGACAAAGGGGGCAACTCACGGACGCACGCCGACTGAACTCATAGCCTTGTTGAACGAGTCCCGCTTCAGTGCCTTGGTCAGGATGTCAGCCCGCTGCCGTGCTGTCTCAACCCACACGATGTTGACGCTGCCGTCATGCAACAACGAACGCACATAGTGATACTCAACATTGATTTGCTTTGTGCGTGTATGATGCACGCCGTCATTGTCGGCGATGGCCATGGCACTCTCATTGTCACAATGCAAGGTGATGGATGGGACAGACTGACGCAACTCGGACTACAGACGACGCAACCACACACTCTCACATGCGCCTGAGCCAAGGGCCACTTAATCAGCCTCAGCAGTGCTGTGTGCAATGCACCCTTGCTTGCCACTTCGCCAGGACACAGCTGTGCCGCCGACGAGAAAGATCCAGCCCGTCCGACACTTACCGTCTGGACTGCCGGCCCAGTCACTGTCGGTGTAGCCCACTGCGACGACGGACGGCTGACGGCGGAACATGAGACCTCGCCGAGGGGTCGAGACGACATAACGCAACACTCGGATCGCGGCCTCGAAGTGGAGGTGACGCGGCTCCTGAGAGAACGGGGCCAGGAGGTTGACGGCGAACGCGATATCTAGACGCGTCGTCGTCGCCAGGAACATCAGTGACCCGATGACACGCAGGTACGTGGTCACATCAACTGGCTCCCCCACAACAGCTGGGTCAGGACTTTTCAGCTTCACCTGGCCATCGGGTGACATGGGTGAATATGCACTAGGCACGAGGGGCAGGTCCTCGGCGAAGCGAGTGGACAGGGTCTGCACATAGGCAGCCTGGTGAACGTGCAGGATGCCCTGTGAGCGATCATGCTCGAGCTCCATGCCCAGGAAGACTCGGGCAGACCCGAGATCCTTCATCTGGTAGGTGGCGTGCAGCAAGTCCTTGACACGCTGGATGGCGGCCGTGTCTGGCGACGCAATGAGGAGATCGTCGACGTAGACCAGAACTGCAGCGAAGGTCTGACCTCGCGGCCTGATGAAGAGGGCGGGGTCAGCGGTGCTGCGCTGGAGGCCGCCACGGAGAAGCGTGCTGCTGATCTCCTGGTTCCAGCACCGAGGTGACTGCTTCAGGCCATAGAGGGCCTTTCGCAGCCGCCAAACTCTCCCAGTGCCGTCATCGAAGCCTGGGGGCTGTACCATGTAGAGCTCCTCACCCTCCAGTGAGCCATGGAGGAACGCGTTGCTCACGTCCATCTGATACAGCTCCCACCCATGCTGGGCAACCAGGCTGAAGAGTGCACGGCTAGTGGAGAACCGACCGACTGGGCTGAAGATCTGGTCGTAATCGATCCTAGGGACCTGAGCAAACGCCTTTGCTGTGAGGCGGGCCTTGTACTTGTCCAAGGATCCGTCAGGCTTCCACTTGCGCCAAAAGACCCACTTGGCACCAATGACCTTCCGACCTGTAGGGAGGTCGACGAGGTCATACACGTGGTGCTGCCGGATAGCAGCGAGCTCCTCGGCGCAGGCAGCATCCCAATGTGTGGCCTCAGGAGAGGCTCGAGCCTCGCGCAGGGTGGCTGGGTCCTCTGGGCGTGCTGTAGACCGGACTGAGAGGGCGTGTGCATCGCGAGCTCCAGGTGGGATGCGGGCGAGTGTAGCCATGACAGCATGCCGATGCTCGTGATGAAGCATGGCGTAGCCCATTGCAGAGCCCGGGTGAAGGTCTGCGATGATGGCCGAAGTGATCAGGCCGAGAGCCTTCGTACCAGGGTCCCCACTCATGACCGTGGGAGTGGAGGAGACACGTGGAGCAACACGGGGTCGAGGTGCCGCGGGACGCTGTGTGACGGTCTGCGCGCTCACTGTCAGCCGAGGTCGGAGGCTGCCGCCTGGGCCACGTGTGTAGCGCGTTCGGGCAGGAGATGGCGTTGGGTCCGACGTGCCAACGGAGGCGGACGGGGCTACTGGCATGGAGGAGTCAGTAGACGCGACTGGGGCAGATGGTCCGGAGGAGCTAGCGGACGTAGGAGGATCTGCCGGCCGAGAGGGGCCAGCGGACGCGACTGGGGCTGTCGACCGAGAGGGGCCATCGGAGGCGACTGGGGCTGCCAGCCCGGAGGGGCCAGCGGACACAACAGGCGCTGCTGGCCTGGAGGGGCCAGCAGACGCGACTGGGGTTGTCGACCCGGAGGGGCCATCGGAGGCGACTTGGGTTGCCGGCCCGGAGGGGCCAGCGGACACCACGGGCGCTGCTGGCCCGGGGGGGCCAGCGGACGCGACTGGGGCTGTCGGCCTGGCGGGGCCAGCGGACACGACAGGCGCTGTTGGCCCGGAGGGACCAGCGGACGCGATGGGGGCAGCTGGCCCGAGAAGGCCAGAGGACGCGACAGGAGCTACCGGCTCAGAGGGACGGAGTGATGTGTCACCCGGAAGCGACAGGACGGAGGACGGACTCACCACTCCTCCACGCGACGGGAGGGACACGGACGCGCCGGAGCGGATGAGGTCGCGGGGAGACAGATCCACGCAGAAGAGGGCATCGCGGGACTCGACGATGCAGTGTCGGGATGGGTCCCAGAAGCGCCAGGCCTTGGACCGGGGGGACACACCGAGAAAGGTGCAGGGGCGTCCGCGGGGGGCGAGCTTGCCGCCCTGTTGGGGGGCGGGCAGCCACACAATGGCCACGGAGCCCCAGACGCGAGCCGGGCGGAGGTCAGCGCGCCGACCGCACCAGTGCTGGTATGGCGTGGACTGGCAGGAAAGGGGACCGTGGGGGATCCGGTTCCAGACTCAGGTCATGTAGGCCATGGCTTCAAAGTAGAAGCCATCGGAGAGACCGGACTCGACCCGCATGGTGCGGACGGCATCGGCCATGGTGCGGTTCCACCGCTCGGATACATCGTTCTGGGCAGGCGTGTATGGCGAAGATGTCTCATGGTGGATCCCGCGGGAGGCGAGAAAGGTCGTGGCCTCACCCATGTACTCTCCACCGCGATCGGAGCGAAAGCGGCGAAGAGAGCGGCCACACTCGCGCTCCACGAGGACAAGCCAGTCCTGAATGGCTCGGGCGACATCGCTCTTCTGCCGGAGGCAGAAGACCTAGCGGTAGCGAGAATAGTCGTCCATAAGGGTGAGGACATAGCGGCCACGCTCGTTGACGGACTCGGTGGGGAGAGGACCCATGACGTCCGAGTGGACAAGGTCAAGAGGGGCGGATGCACGGGAGGAGGACAAGGGGTACGTGGACCGGTGCATCTTCCCCTGAGCGCAGTCAATGCACTCAGTGGGGCACGGGAGAGGGAAAG
>SZWC01001971.1:78713-106444 GCA_023375785.1 Penium margaritaceum | reverse complement strand
AACGCAGTCGTGCGGTCAGAAACAGCTAGAAAAATAGTAGCAAGGAGTTATGGCTGCCGAACCCAGGCAGTGCCTACGATGGTCCATGATGCCGAACAGGGCCATGCAACATGCAACAAACATCCTAGGCAGAGCATGACGATGCAGACGCGATGGGACGCGCTGGACGCATGCAGACAGCAACTGCGGGGGCAGTGACCGCCGGCAGCACGACCGCCGAGGAGGCCTGCCGATGGAGCTGAGCACGTCGCCGGAGAGAGGAGGCTCCAGCAAACTGCGAGAAGACCTCAGCGCGCGTCGGCTCCACCGGACGACACTCCATCAGCGTCGAGTCTCGCCGTCAGTCATCTGCACGCCGATGTACACAAGCCGGGAGGACACAACAGATCACAATAAGAGATGTGCAAAAACCAACAAATCAATGACTGATTAGGAATGAAGAATGGGCATCTAACTGAGACCCCTCTCAGTTCTAACCTCACCTCAGATCTGTTAGGCTTGTTACTCAGAAAACCAGTCAACCAGAAAAATCCTAGCATTATCTTGTCTCGCATAACTTTCTAGGTGAGCCCTGGCAGACACCAGACATTCCAAAACCTGGGCGTTGTCCGTTTTGCCTAAAACCTAGACCATGCCATAATAACCATGTTGCGAACGCAGTCGTGCATTCAAAATCAAGAAGAAAAACAGGTACAAGGAGTTACGGCTGTCCAATCTCAGGCGTCGACTACACTATTTCAGAGAGCGAAGTACGACTACTGATGACGTGACAGCCAAGGGTAGCTGCTGATGGAGCTGGCCGTGCGAGTGTACAGTATCAGAAGTGTGAGGAGAAGGAGAACCACACGCTCGGCTTCACGGCGACACGCCCACTCCACCGAGTAGCGCCCAGTCGGCTTCAGCGTCCATCCCGTCATTCGTCTACACGAGTATGTACACCAGCTAAAATTGGAAATAGATTAGGGCATGCAGTCCCATTTAAAAACGAACATGAGCTCTGTGTGTGAGTGCGATGCAAGACGGTAAGAATTTGGCTAAGTCTGGAATGCTGCATATAAAGAAAAAGGAGAGAGTACAAATGAGCCCCTAGCGGGCTTAGGTAGGGACACCGGCAGCTAGCCGCACCGGGCCCCGTCACCCCCGCTGAGCCCAAATGAGTCAGCGGGGAGAACACACTGCGTACACCATGACAGCAACAAAGGTGGTCTCCTTGAGGCACCGGAACAGCTCTTCGAGTGCCCGGGTCTCGACCACTGAGAAAATATGAGCAGTGCCAAAAAATCTCGGAATCAATGTCCAGATAGCATAGACTTCTTTCCGAACATCGGAAGCCCCACAACAGCCATCGGGTCTCCTCGTCGCACCGGTACAGTCCACCGGGTGCGCGGGTCTCAACCCACCGAGAAAACTCTCCTAACTCCCGACAAGCCCACAGGGCTACCAGAACGCATCGACCGCGTCTCGCCGACGCTGTCGTAGGTGCTGGAGAAGTCTCGGTGTAGTCCGGAGGCCCGTCGTGTCGTCACACCCTCCTCTACCATATACTCCGAATGTGGGTATATCGGTAAACTAGCGATGTCAGTCGTGACGGGTGGAAGCCACACAAACCAACACTCCCCCTGGCTGACATAGCCGTCCACGCCAGAATGAATGAACGAAGGCATGGAACAACAATGTATGGCAAGCCATAATATGCATGAGTGAACTCACACACACACACACACACACACATGCACACACACATCTGCTATCCATCTAGGGTCTCCCTAGACACTGGCACAACCCACCAAGTGTCTGGGTCTCGACCATGAGAGGAGTGATGCACACGCACACAAACCAGTGTAATGTACATCATACACATGTCAGAGGACAAGATGGTCTCCCTGTGACACTAGCGGTACCAGGGTCCGGGTCTCGACCACTACGAGCAATCCAACACAATAGTATCATCATCTAAACATAGGATCATGGGAGGATCTCCTCGTAACACGGGTGAAACGTACCACATGTCCGGGTCTCGACCAACAGCTTGCATGCACATGCCACACACAGTATAGCCACACACCAAGACACACGATCACATGGTCTCCTCGTGACACTGGTACAACGCACCAAGTGTCCGGGTCTTGACCAACAGGGTGCTGCCATCTACATGCAGCTGTGCAGGCACGTAGCATGAGCCACATGCGGGATGCTGTAGATTCTCACAATAGAGCATGGACCTCGCCATGCATCTCCCATGACGTCGCGTCAGGTCGAGGTCCACACAACACTCCCCCTGGGCAGATGAACCTGGCAGCGATGTCCTCGATGGAGATGCTGATGTCGTAGCTGAAAAGATCATGGACGATGAGTCATGTGGTGTGTCCAACATGCAGAGATAGCTCCCCCTGTCACGTGCGAGTCGACTCCCTCCCTCAAAGACAAANAGGCACGTAGCATGAGCCACATGCGGGATGCTGTAGATGCTCACAACAGAGCATGGACCTCGCCATGCATCTCCCATGACGTCGCGTCAGGTCGAGGTCCACACAACACTCCCCCTGGGCAGATGAACCTGGCAGCGATGTCCTCGATGGAGATGCTGATGTCGTAGCTGAAAAGATCATGGACGATGAGTCATGTGGTGTGTCCAACATGCAGAGATAGCACCCCCTGTCACGTGCGAGTCGACTCCCTCCCTCAAAGACGAAGTGGTGTCTCCGACTATGACTCCTCACGTCGTAGCTGTATCACCTAGGGTATACCAGTCCTCGCGTGACTGCGAGGGGTCCCAACTCACAGTCTCTCCAGTCTCCGCTCTGCTGCGATGCATCTGTGTATGCCGGAGGAAAGGGAATGGGCGAGCAGCACGTGTGCGTGGATGAGGTGGCGGAGCTGGCCTCCGATACGGGATAACACAACCTGAGACACAAGGGTGTACTGCCAGAAGAGGAGAGCTGGAGCGACAAACCGGATCACCACTCGTGGATGCAGATGGCGATGGGGTAGGTGAGTCGGGTGGATGAACGTGCGTGATGGCTGTAGTAGAAGGAGGAGCAATGATGGGGTCAACAGGAGAGAGGATGGGGGAAGTCGATGGCACTCTCACCTCTCCTATGACAGTGTCTCCAACAAACGTCATACTCGGAGCTGGTACAAGATCCTCCCTCAGTATAGGTGTACCAGATGCTGCTAGCAGAAGGCTCCCCTCCTTTGAGAATCGCTCACGCGCTACCATCATCTCCCGCTATAGCATGACCACACGCTCCTACAGATCAGCATAATCTGCCTCGATCATGTCGAGGTGGCCCATGTCGACCTGGTGTAGGATAAACTCTGCCTCACTGGATGTTGCACATGCAGACTACACAACTCGTGAGTACAGCGCCATCTGCATCTCTGCTGCTGAAGACGATGGAACTGGTGCTGCTGCATCCTCCTGGGGGTCAACCAAGCTCACAATGTGCTGGAACGCTGGAACATCGGATGCAGCTATAGGTGTCGTATCCACATCACAGCTCGTGTCTGTCATGCGAGGAGTGAGCGGTCGCATGCCGAGAGAGAAGGAGAAGGAGGAGTCGTCAGAGTCCGTAGAGCATGTGGAAACGTCGTACGTGCAGGTACTGCCACTCTCGGCGTCGATGTGATCGGTAGGGTCACCAACAGGTGAAACCGAGGGGGCAGAACTCAGCTCCTGCTGACAAGGTAACTCCATCTGCATGTATGAATCTGCTCCAGTATCCTCGACTGCCACCGTAATGGACACAGGTGTGCAAGGCTCCGGCTCGACAATGCCCGTCAAGGCGACCAACAAGCGCAGCTGGCGCTCACGCACTGTCTCGCCGGGAAGGCTGATCGTTGCAACCTGCTCGATGATAGAGAGAGGACCACCATCTGACTCCGTCATGTATGTCGCTACTCCGTCGTGTGTACGGGAACCCGGAGACTCAGGGAACATGGGTGAGTCCTCACGCTGAAGCTGGTCCTCAGGTAGCACAGATGACACGGTGAAGCCTGCTGAATCTGCTGCAGCACGTGTCTCAGTGACACCTCTCAGAACTGCTGCTCTAAAGAATTCCTCAACCTCCAAAAGACCAACCAGCTGACTCTGCTCATGCACTACGATTGCTGTGGTACTGGTATGAATCTCGTGCGCTAACGCCCCCGGAGATCCGTGTGGGGCATCCCAATCCGCGCGGGACTCCTATGCCACCGCCAGGCCGCTACCGGTCGGAGTCGCAAGTGGCACCGCCAAGGCACGCGGGACCTGCACTCCTCCTGATGCAACCTGCTGCTCCATAATGCCCGACTGCTGCCCCAGCGTGGATGTCGACCTCAATGACATGCACGTCCCAACCACCCCAACACCCACCGTACTGATGTGAGTTTGTTGCACACTCTCCCCCAAAAGTATGGTAGATGCATCTCGATCCGTACGAGACTCCTGTGCCACCCCTGGGCCTCCACCGGCCGGAGCCGCTAGTGGCACCGTCCAAGGACGTCGTGTCTGCGCTCCTCCTGATGTCACCTGCTGCTGTGGAAGATGTGGATCCAACCTGGACGATGAAAGGCAACTCTCCACCATGAACGCCATGTCGGGGTCAGACTCCACGCCATGTGCTGTTACCGTATCGTCTGAGTCTGCCTGAGCTGACGCTCGGGCAGGAGGGCCCGGCGCGAGTGCGGATCCTGTCGCTACGGTCACATCAGGCAATGCGCAGTGACCACACTCCCCCTCGACTGGTACAACAACGGAGGCCGAGGAGGTGGAGGATGTATCAAAACCGGCGCGAGCACGCCGTACGGAGCGCTGACGCCGACATCGCGGAGTCACTCGACTGGAATGACTACATGAAGACATGTCATCGCGAGATGGAATCGTGGTCGCAGCAGAGTGGAGGATCGAAAGGATGGTGGCAGCCTGGGACTCGCTGGCAGATGGAGATGAAGGTATACCATCAGATGAGGAAGGAGGAGAGGATGGAGGAGATGTGATCGAAGAGGCCGTCGACAAATGAGTAGCAGAAGCACGCTCAGTGACAACGAGGTCACAAAGCCGCTGCACCGTCTGCCGGAGGCCGTGGATCTCAGCAAATATGCTCACCAGAGGTCCAGCTAGGGGATCTACCAACGCCGGCAGATCCGTATGCTGTGGAGGATGCAGGCTCGGACAAGGCTGTAGCGAAGGTGGATGCCAACCGGGAGGGCGCGTCCAACAGCAACGCCAGCCATGACGTCCATCACCACAGTAGTAGCAGGCGAACGCGCAGGACGCCTGCTCAGATGTCCGCGCACTCATCTCATGCACTGGACGATGGATAGGTACCGAGTGCACCTACTCCCGGTGGTAAACACCAAGCCACGGGAGAGAATGAGGCCAGTAGGTACTATCACTCCTGGAGGTCACAACGTCCGGGTCAGCAAACGTGACCAGACGGGAAGAGTTGCACTACCACAGCACGCCCGGAGACTATAGTCTGACTAACTACGACCACTAATGCTGCTGCCACTAATAGAGCAAGGACTGCTCCAAGACGAGAAGGGGTGGCGGCTGCAAGTGTGACTGCTGCTCCAAGCGGTAGACGATCCAGCCCTCGGAGATGGTGAGACTCGAATCCGCCGTCAATCCTATGGGATGATGTGCGCGCAACAATCCACGGGCCCCAGGAAGACGCGGGTCCAGGACGCGTCTCGAAGCCGAGATCGCCGCTGACGACCGTCTGCTGTCGGCTGAGAAGGCGAAAGTGCAAGCTCTCACGCAGCCGCCGCACTATGTAGTCGTCGACACTCCACCGTCTGATGTTGCTATTGTGGCTATGAGAGCTACTGCTGCTACGGCGGTAGTAGTTGGAAGATCATCCTTTGTTTTTACTGTTTTCTATTTTTTTCCTTGCTAACGGCCACCCCCCCTTTTTTCTTTTGCCCTCACCCTCCACCCCTTTATTTTTCTACTTCTCCCCTCTGCTCGCCTTAAGCCCTCGCCTTCTTTTTTTAGTTTCTTTTTCTCTTTTTTTTTTACTCACTTTCAGGCGTACCATTTTTCGTATTTTTTCTTTCTTGCCCCCCCTTTTCTCGATTGCCCCTAAGGTGGGCGAACGGAGAAAATAAGGAGGGGGGGCTATCCGGCTTGTCCGGCCCTCCCTCCCGTACACGCTCGCTGGCTCCCTCGCTGAGCGAGCGAGTGAGCGAGTGTGTGTGGGAGGAGGGAGCAAGGGGGGATTCTTATCCGCCCCTCTGACCCGGCCCCTCTGTCGGTCGGCCGACGGGGCCGACGGGGCCGAGGGGGCCCGCAGGGTCGACGGGCCCCCTCCGAAGGGTCCCTCGGAGGGGCTCGGTGAGGCCCTCCGAGGGCCCCCTTGAGAAGGGGAGGAAGGGAGGGGGGGTGCGAACGAGGCCGACAGGCCCCCTCAGAGGGCCCCCCCTTAGAGGAGGGCTGTGAGGCCCTCCTCGCAGCGGCAGGTAAAGCTGCTGCGGTTGCTGCTGCTGTTGCTGCTTCTGCTGCTTCTACTGCTGCTCATGCTTCTGCTGCTGTTGCTGCTCTGTGCGGAAGCTGCTCCTGCTCCTTACTGTTGCTGTCGTGGTTATTGCTGCTGCTTGCTGATGCCGACGCTGCTGCTTGCTGCTGTCGCCGCTACTGCTGCTGCTACACGCTCCTGTTGCTGCCGTGGCTGCTGCAAGCTGCTACTGCTGCCACCGCTGCTGTAGTGGCTGCTGCTGCTGCTGCAACTGCTTTCACCGCTGCTGCTCCTACTGCACGCTGCTGCTACTACTGTTGCAGCGGCTGATGCGCTGGTGTAGCTACTTTCGCTGCTACTGCTGCTGCTGCTGCTGCACATTGCTGATGCTGCTGCCGTCACTGCTGCACGCTTCTGCTACTGTTGCCGCTCCTATGGCTTCTGCTGCTTTTGCTTTTTCTATTGCCGCCGCAGTCCTAGTGCTGCTATGCACGGCTCACCACCCCTGTGGCGTTCGCGTGCAGTCGCTTCGCGCTCCCTCACGCTGCTGTCGGCTTGGCGCCACGTGGCGCGTTCTCTTTGCGTTCTGCCCACTGCTGCTCCTTCTGCTGTTCACAAGCTCCCTGTGCTCTGATACCAAATTAGAAAAAAATTAGGGCATGCAGGCCCATGTAAAAACGAACATGAGCTCTGTGTGTGAGTGCGATACAAGACGGCAAGAATTTGGCTAGGTCTGGTATGCTGAATATAAAGAACAAGGAGAGAGTACAAATGAGTCCCTAGCGGGCTTAAGTAGGGACACCGGCAGCTAGCCGCACCGGGCCCCGTCACCCCTGCTGAGCCCAAACGAGTCAGCGGGGAGAACACACTGCGTACACCATGACAGCAACAAAGGTGGTCTCCTCGAGGCACCGGAACAGCTCTTCGAGTGCCCAGGTCTCGACCACCGAGAAAATATGAGCACTGCCAAAAAATCTCGGAGTCAACATCCAGACATCATAGTCTGCTTTCCGAACATCGGAAGCCCCACAACGGCCATCGGGTCTCCTCATCGCACCGGTACAGTCCACCGGGTGCGCGGGTCTCAACCCACCGAGAAAACTGTCCTAACTCCCGACAAGCCCACAGGGCTACCAGAACGCATCGACCGCGTCTCGCCGGCGCTGTCATAGGTGCTGGAGAAGTCTCGGTGTAGTCCGGAGGCCCGTCGTGTCGTCACGCCCTCCTCTACCATATATCCCAAATGTGGGTATATCGGTAAACTAGCGGTGCCGGTCGTGACGGATGGAAACCACACAAAACAACAGCTGAGAGGCCATAGTATGAGTCAGTGAGGCAGTGCACAGATAAAACAATAATACTCCCCACTGATCCAAAGGCTTCAGTGTACATGAGCATGCATAAGTGATGCTCCCCCATGCTCCCCGATCCAACCCTCAGTGCAAGAACGAGAGGAGACGAATAACATGTGCAACAAGGATGAGGGAAGAGAACCCATGCAGATGGAAGAGTCACACCCCATACATTCGGGGTAGCAATCCGACCATACTCACAACCTTCTTGAACGAGTTGCGCTTCAGCGCCTTGGTGAGGAAGTCATCTAACTGCTTCACAGTCTTGACCCACACGATGTGAACGCTTCCCTCATACAACAAGGAACGCACGTAGTGCTACTCAACATTGGTGTGCTTCGTGCATGCATAGTGGACTCCATCATTTTCGGTAATCGCAACGGCACTCTCTTTGTCACAATGCAAGGTGATGGACGACAGAGGCTGACGCAAATCACCCAACAAACAACGCAGCCACACTCTCACATGTACAAGCATCCAAAGCCATGTACTCTGCCTCTATTGTACAACGTGCGACACACCCTTGCTTCCTGCTACGCCATGAAACTGCCGTACCCCCAATGAGGAAGATCCAACTAGTGCGGCTCTTCCCATCTGGGCTCCATGCTTAATCACTGTCAGTGTAGCCTACAACTATGACTGACAGCTGCCAACAGAATGTGAGGCCTCGGCGTGGGTTGGCGACCACATACCGCAACACACAGACGGCTGCATCAAGGTGCAACTGGTGTGGGGCCTGTGAGAACTGGACGAGGACATTCACGGCAAAGGTGATGTCAGCCCATGTGGTGGTGGCGAGAAACATGAGTGACCCGATGACGCGGAGGAACGTCGTGATGTCCACCGCTGCACCCAAGGTGCTGGCGTCAGTAGCCTTGAGCTTCGCCTGCCCGTGTGGGGTCATCGGGGTGGAAGCGCTGAGGACAGTGCTCAGGAGATTCATAAAGCGGTTAGCAAGAGAGTGAACGTATGATGCCCCATATACCCGCATGATGTCATGCGCCAGATTGCGCTCAACCTCCATGCCGAGAAAAACCTGCATCGACCTGAGATCCTTCATCTTGAAGGTCGCCTTCAGCAACTCCTTTGCCTGCTCGACAGCAGCAAGGTTGGGAGACGCGATGAATCGATCACCCACCTAGACGAGGATCACAGCAAAGGGAGTCCTAGGAGGAGTGATGAAGAGTGCCGGGTCTGTAGTGCTGCGGAGAAATCCACCCTTCAGAAGGGTACAGCTGATCTTGATGTTCCAGTACCAAGGAGACTGCTTGAGGCCATACAAGGCCTTCCGTAGTCGCCAGACTCGGCTTGTCCCATCCTCAAAGCCATGGGGCTGGGTCATGTAGATCTCCTCACCATCAAGAGCAGTGTGGAGAAAGGCGTTGCTCACGTCCATCTGGTGGAGCTCCCAACCATGCTGTGTGACTAGGCTGAAGAGCGCCGGCTGGTGGTGAAACCACCAACTGGGGAAAATACCTGGTCGTAGTCAACTCCAGCAACCTGCTGCACCGGGGTGCCAGTGGCAGAAGTGGGAGCCCGGCGAGGACGAGGTGGCAAGGCCGGGGTAGGCGCTGGGTCCGATGTCGAGGAACCGCTAGACACGGGCGGATCCACGAGGTTGGGTGCATCGGAGGCCGGAAGGGGGTCAGCCAAGAGATCAGTCAAGGCTGAGGACTCAGCGAATGACTCTGTCTCTGACGGGTGCATGGCATCGCCTACTAGAAAACTAGACGGCGAGGTGGATGGCGAGGGAGGAGCATCTAGGCCATCAGCTGTCGGGGGTGTGGATGCAGGCAAATGACCTGTGCCTCTGGAACCGGCACAACGACACGACAAGTATCTCCTCCACAAGACGACAGCGATGGAAGTAGAGGGGAGGTAGACCGGACACAAGGGAGGTCACGAGGGAAAAGGTCCTCAAAGAATAGTGCATCACGGGACTCAACAACGCGAGGTCGGACAGGGTCCTAGAAGCGCCAAGCCTTGGGCTGACACGAGACACCGACGAAGGTGCAAAGACGGCCGCGAGGGGCAAGATTGCCATCTCGCTAGTCCTCAGTGAGCCAACCGCTGGCAACGCACCCCCAGACACGAGCAAGCCAAAGAACGGCAGGATGACCGCACCATAATGTGTACGATGTGGCTTGACGGGGAAGGGGACCATGTGGAACGTGGTTCCATACCCAGGTCATATAGGACATGGCCTCAAGGAAGAAGCCCTCTGACAAACTAGACTCGACACACTTCGTGCGGAAAGCATCAGCCATGGTGCGGTTCTAGCGCTCAGAGACACCGTTCTGCTGCGGTGTCCCAGAGGCAAACATCTCATGACGGACCCCATGACTGGCGAGATAGGCAGTAGTGTCCCCATGTACTCGCCGCCGCGGTCAGACTGAAAACGGCAGAGGGTAGGACCGCACTTGCGCTCAGCCACGAGGTGCCAGGCACGGATGGCGGAGACCACGTCGCTCTTCCGCCAGAGGCAGATGACCAAGCGATAGCAGGAGTAGTCATCTGTAAGGGTCATCACATACTGGCCGCCCTCGACCACGGATGCAACCGGGAGAGGACCCAGGAGGTCCGAGTGGACTAGCTCGAGGGGGTGAGTGGTCCGACAATAGAACACAGTGTAGGAGGCTCGGTACATCTTGCCCTGGGCGCACTCAATGTACTCGGTGCGACAAGGCCACTGGAAAGTGGAGGGATCAAGTCTGAGCGTGGGTTGGGTACGGAGCATGCTATCGACAGCATCGAAGTGTTCATGGCAAAGGTGTCAGTGAAGGAGGTGCATGCGCTGGGGGGAAAGAATACTCGTGACAAACACATGTGCAGTGTCGGACGAGGGATGGGACATAGATAAAGGAAGTCGCGTGCTAGAGGTTGTCACGACAAACAGCATGGAACATGACCTGACCAGACGGGCGAAGGGAGACAGTGGTAATGCCACAGGAGTGACGGGCATCCATGCTCATGAGGTTGAGAGCCGTGACAGACAGGAGGTTGAGTTCCAAACCCGGCACATGTAGCACATCAGTCACGAAGACGTCACTGGGTGGACCACGAAAACAAACGACGCCAACACCACGGACCGGCAAGATCTGCCCAGACCCCGTCCGGACACTGTGATCATTCCCAACGGGACCAAGCATGCTGAACGCCTGGCAACAGGACGTCATGTGATGCGTGGTCCCAGAGTCGATGATCCAGGTACCATCGGGGTCACGGACCGAGGCCGTGACATTACAGTGAGCGACGAAACAAGACGCGGGAAGGGAGACAGAGGTTGCAAGCTGAGTAGACGGGACAGAGGCAAAACAATCATGTCAGTCATCCAACCAGGCGACATCATCCAAAGACGGCCCCGAAGGACAATAGGCGGCTTCCTCGAGGTCTCCTCGGAGGCCAATCTCTGTCTGGCAGCAGGAGACCTCTCGGCTAGCAGTCACACAACTCAAACTTCCCTAGGGATGATGCGTGATGCCGAGCTGCATGGTGATGAAGCTCTACAGCTGGCGGATCCGAGTGGCAGAGTCAATGGGTGCCACAGACTGCGGGGTCATAGCTCCGGATGGGGGATACAAGCTCCACTAGGATGGAGGCTGTTGGTAGTACACCGGCTGTGACGGAACGTACTGTTGTTGCTTGAGCGGTACTACATACGGTTGTGGCTGCGGCAAGACATACTGATGCTGCTGCTGTGGATGGAGAAGGGGCAGTAGAAGTTGTGGTCGATGCTGAGGAGCCAGCTGCAGGGTGGAGTAGGTGGTGGCCACGGTACTACTAGGGGAGAAGGAAGGGCCTGCGGTAGTAGCGGAGGTGCCAAGATGCCACTCACGCTGATGGTACAAGGCGAAGACGCACTACGGGTCTTGTGAGTAGGGATGGGACACGTGTACCACCTGTGCCCCGTCTGGCCAGAGTTGTGGCACGTCAAGATTGTGCCACCAGGGGAAGATTGTTGCCCCTTGCCCTTGCCCTTCCCGTCCTTCTTTCTTTTGCCCTTGGCGCTGCCGGAGGAGGAAGTGCTGGGGGAAGGGGTGGAGGACCCACAAGATGTGGCAGCTACAATCAAAGAAGAGCCACCACGCTGAAGTTGTATGTCTGTGTGCTTCCTCCACACTGAGGAAGAGGTCGTACACCCAGGTCATCAAAGTGTCTTGGGCCGCCAGCGCCTTGAGGATAGGTAGGTCGTACGGGACGAAGATGTCTGCAAACTCACGAGTGGCACCATTCTTCATGGTGAGGAGGGTAGCAAGCGGGGGAGGTGCGGCTGTCTTGAGCCGGTGTAGGATGTCCTGTGCACGGTGCCAGTAGGTGGTGAAGGACTCGGACTCCCTCATGTGAAGGGAGTTGAACTCCTTTAGATGGCGGCTAACTGCTGCCTGGCCAGAGGCGCGATACGGCCGCATCATCGTGTCCCAAGCCCGCCATGGGTCAGCGTTAGTGTCGTCAGTGGCGTCACCGAGAAACGGCTCCAGGATGGTATGGTTAGCATCGGGTGCGGCGAGTATGAGTGCGCAAAGGCACGGTCCGCCTCAAGCGCCTGCTCCGGGACGACATCGTCATGCATAAATTTGTAGTATGTCCACAGGCCCTCCCCTTCTGTCCAGATGCGGTAGAGCAGTTCCCAAGACGGGAACTGCTCATTTCCGACAAGGACAAGAGGAGGGGACTCGAAGTCCTTGCGCCGAGATGTGCCAGCCGCTCCAGTGCCTAGGACGCTAGTAATTGTCTGCTGTTGTTGCTGCACCTGCTGCTACGCTGCTGTCTGCGTTGCCGCAGTCAGAGCAGGACCAGGCTGTACGGGGAGGATAGTCTGGTTGGTGTTGGTTGCGTTAAGCATTTGGCGCAATTGATCAACCTGGCGTTGCAGATCTGCTATAGGATCTGTAGCGGGCAGGTCTGCAGAGCTATTCTGTGTGCCGGTGGCATTTTCTTGGCTGGGCATTGTCGTTGCTGCTGAGGCTGTTGATGCCTCTGCTGTCGCTGCGGCTACTACTGCTGCTGCTGCTGCTGTCGCTGCTGCTGTTGCCGCTGTTGCTACTGCCACCGCCACTGTTGTTGCTGCTACAGCTGCCGGTGCTGGTGCTACCACTGCTATTGCTGCCGTTGCCATTGTTGCTGCTGCTGCTGCTGCTGCCGCTGCTGCTGTTGCCGCAGCTGCTACTGCCGCTACTGCTGCTATCGCCTCGTGCCAGGTTGGTGCACAATCTCCCCTCAGTTAAGAGTTGGATGATGAAAGTGGTCCGATCAAAAATCTGACTGCGTTTCTCGCTAATTTGGGATGATGGAAAAAATTGACCTCCAGTCTATAAATTTGACGGAGTGCTAGAATTTTGAAACTTAAAGTTTTAGCACTTAAAAATCAAGGTTTTCCAAATTAAGCGAAATTCGGACCACAGGTACGCCTGTGTTGAATCCAGTGGTAAGTCTTGGCTTGAAAAGGTGAAAAGAAGTACCAAAACAACGTGATTGTGTGCTCACGTCGAAATGTTAAAAAATCTGGATCTGCGACACGGGACGATCAATGCTGGAGGCTACAGACTGACAAACGAGCCGAGTATGGTGGCTATGGAAAGCTTGAGACCTAATATTTCCAACGAGCCCATGCGTGCAATGTTTATGTCTGTTTGAGTCCGGTGTAGTCAGGCGTAGGGGACGTGGGTGGCTGACGCGATTTGCATCTGCGTCTCCTCCTTGTCCGTGTGGCTTCCAGGAAGGTGCGAGGACGGGGCAGTAGCTACAAACGGTGCTCCTACCTCCTTCCTCTCCCTCTTGGGTTTCTACGGCTGCCGCTACTGCTGCTTTTGTCGTTACAACTGTATTTGATACTGTTGCTGCTGCTGCTGCCACTATTGCTGCTCCCGCTGCTCTGTTGTCGTTGATGTTGCTGTTATAGCTACGGCTCACTCACACCTCTGGTTGATGTCGCCACGTGCTTCGTCGCCAGCAGGTCGCTTGACGTCGGTGAGCTGGCCGCTTACGTCCCTGCGTCAAACGTGGGGGTCAGAGGTGCTAAAAAAATCCGGCAGCATTTCCCGTGGCGCAGTGGCCATGAGAAAACTTCTGACGCCGCCACCAGGCAGGTCATTGCTGCTGGAATAAATTCGGCAGCATTTCCCCTGCACTGGCGCGTATTGGAGGTCCGTCCGTGTAGTCAGGAAACTGTACGCCATTGATATTGCTGCTGTGTCTGCTACCCTACGGCTCTGATACCAAAAAGGAACTAGCTAATGCGCAGGTTGGGGCAGTGGCGTTGTTGATGCAGCATGCGGGAAGCCACGCTCGTTGCTTAGTCTGCCCCCTTAGTCTGCTGCACTAGAGTCTTAGTCTGAGAGCTCTGGTTTGTTACTCAGAAGTGTGCGCGCCAGAGTTAGTGCAAGAAAGCAGCTGGAATGAAGCAATGACTGATTAGGAATGAAGAATGAGAAACTAACTGAGACCCCTCTCTGTTCTAGCCTCACCTCAGCTCTGTGAGGCTTGTTACTAAAAAAACCAGGCAACTAGGAAAATCCTAGCATTTTCCTGTCTAGCAGAATTTCCTAGGTGAGCCCTGGCAGACACCAGACAGTCCAAAACTCGGGCGTTGTCCGTTTTGCCTAAACACTGGACCATACCAAAATAGCCACGCTATGAACGCAGTCGTGCATTCAAAATCAGCAAACAAACATAGCTACAAGGAGTTACGGCTGCCTGAACTCAGGCGTCAACTTCAGTATTTCAGAGAGCCAACTACGACTACTGATGACGTGACAGCCAAGGGTAACTACCGATGGAGCTGGTCGTGCGAGGGTACAGTATCGAACCACACGCTCGGCTTCACGGCGACATGTCCAATCCACCGAGCAGCACCCCGTCGGCTTCAGCGTCCATCCAGTCAGTCGTCTGCACGAGCATTTACACCAGTCGAGAGGTCAGAGTATGAGTCAGTGAGGCAGTGCACAGATGAAACAACAACAGTCTTCCCAACGTCCGTGCAACTAAGCACACAATTCTAACCAACTGGTCAGAAAATAGGGTAATCTGGCTGCAAGCTCCAAAACAATAGCAAGAGGGAACCCGACAGGCGTACGGGCTCCTCCGTTGTCCAAATGATAAACCGAAAGAAGCGTGAGGTACAGAAACAGAAAATCTATGCAACTACATCATGAACGCACAAGGATAGTACTACTGAGAAAATGGACCCCGGAAGGTGGTCACCGAGAAAACCCTGGAAAGCTCGTGAGGGTGCGCCGACTGGTGCTGAAGTTGTCAAAGGAGCCGTCGAGTGTCTCGGCACACCGGCTAGCTGTGACCACAAGTCCAAAGGTCAGCACGACTCACACACCAACACTCTCCCATGACCCGCAAACACTCATCATCACTAGTGAGCAAGGGTCACAAAAAGATTGCAACGAGAGTGCACTGCAAGGGGCACGAGACAGGACCACACAAGTACTGTTGAGTGAGAGAGGAAGCAAAAAGAGCGAGGTACGAATCACATAGCAGTGGGAGCATACGCAAGAAGCCCAACCTTGTGCACCTTGAGCTTGCCACTGCACAACGCTTTGGTAAGGAATTTTTCACGTTGCTGCCGCGTGTCGACACATACGACGAAGACATTGCCGTGTGGAATATTCTTGCGTTAAAAGTGATGCTCAATGTTGATGTGCTTTCTGCGTGTGTGGCTCATGACATCATGCTTTGCTATGTGGCACATGCTCGCATTGTCCCAACGGATGATGATGCAGCGGATGGGTTGGCGCAGCTGCTGTATGAGATGACACAACCAGATGCTTTCACAGACCTTAGAACCTAATGCGACATACTCAGCCTCAGTTGAGCTCCGCGCTACGCAACCCTGCTTACCACTCTTCCAAGAGACACCTGTACCTCTGACAAGGAAAATGTAGCCGGACCGGCTGCTCGCATCGCGATCATGGGCCCAATCGTTGTCAGTGTATCCGTCAACAACAAAATATGGTTGTACACAAAAGCACAAGCCTAGGTGTGGGGTAGACACGACATAGCGCACAACATGCAGAGTAGCTTCCAGATGGAGCTGACACGAATGATGTGAGAACTGTGACAAGAAGTTCACAGCAAAGGCAACATCTACGCGCGTCGTGGTCCCAAGAAACATCAGAGAGCCAATGACTCGGAGGTACGTCATGACATCGACAGGCTCTCCCAGACGATCGGGGTCTGCTGATGTGAGGAGCCTCTGCCCAGCGGGCATCATAGGCGTGGATACAGAGGGAATTGTGGCCAAGAGGTCAGCAAAGCGCTCCCCCAACGTCCTGACGTAACCAGCCTGATGCACATATAGTGTACGATGCTGGCGATCACGCTCAATCTCCATTCCCCGGAAGACACGAGCTAGACCAAGAGCCTTCATTTTGTACACAGATTGGAGGAGATCCTTCACAGCCTAAACAGCCTACAGGTCAGAGGACGCAATCAAGAGGTCGTCCACGTAGACTAAAATAATGACAAAAGGTACAGAGGAAGCACTCACGAACAAAGCTGGGTCCCCTATGTTATAGTGATACCGGTCCCGCTCCAAGGTAGCGACGATCTCAAGGTTCCAACAATGTGGAGATTACTTCAAACCTTACAAGGCCTTTCACAGGTGCTAGACCCTGTATGTACCGTCCTCGAACCCTGGAGGTTCGACAAGATAGATCTCTTTCTCGAAATTGTTGTGCAGGAAGGCATTGTTCACATCCAGCTGGTGGAGCTCCCGGTCATGCTGTACCACCTGACTCAGGAAGGCCTTTGCCATGGTGTACGTGGCAACAGGGGCAAAGGTGGCATCAAATTCCAAACCACGTGCTTGGGAGAATCCCTTGGCCGTAAGACGGGCCTTGCACTGTTCCACTGATCCATTTGGCCTCTCTTTCCTTCAAAACACCCAACAGACTGACATGGCCTTACGACAAGGCGCGAGCTTCACCTCCTCATGAACTCCAAGCTCCTCAAAAGCAATGAGTTCCTCATGCATGACTTGCTCCCCGAGGGCTGCATTTGTAGCGGAGCGTGCTTGTTGCACTGTGTTCGGTTCAGGCACATGTGTTGTGGTACCACTTGTAATGAGTGTGGTGGGGAGAGGGAGATGTGATAGAGGCCGAGTAGACCCTGCTGTCACAATGACTCGGTGGAACTCATCAGCGATAAGAGAATATTGAAGCGCGGTGTTAGGCTGTACCACAGCCACCGCCAAGCCAAGAGCCTCAAGACTAGAAACAAGAGTCGGCTATATGGGGTCAACAACACCACCACAAACATGACAAAGTGACTGCACGTGCCTAGAGTGGCCAGCCGAGACTGTACGACTAGCAGGAGGGGTATAGTGAGGTGCGGACTGCAATGGTATCAGACAACCGCCTAACACACGAAGAAATTACGATGATATGGGAGGCTGCAATGGTGCGACTGGGTCCGCTATCGATGGAACCACAGTCGGTGACGTAAGCGACGACGCAACAGAAGATGGCACAGATGCGGCAGGAGATGATGCAGGCGTCTACTCATGTGTGACAAGAGAGGACGTAGGCGATGACGCAGACGTGACAGGAGAGGATGTAGGCAATGAAGCAGATGTGATAGGAGAAGACACAGGCGATGACACAGACGCAACAGGAGAGGATACAGGTGACGATGAAGACGCGGCAGGAGAGGATGCAGGCAACAACACAGATGTGACAGGAGAGGAAGCCGGTGCTGACGCAGATGCAACAAGAGGTGATGCAGGCGACGAGGCTAACGCGGGAGACGGAGCGCAACCACTATCGAAGGGCACTCCACATACATCACCTCCCCTTGGAAGAGAGAAGGACATAAACGACAAAACTAAATGAGCAATGTTGCGAGAGAAGGTGCTCTCAAAGAAGAAAGCATCGCGAGACTCAACGACCCAACCACACTCAGGCTCCCAAAAGCGCCAGGCCTTTGATTGAGAGGAGACACCAAGGAAAGGACATAGGCGACCGCGAGGGGATAGCTTGCCATTGTGTTGGTCTTCAGGGAGCCAAGCGCTAGCGATGCTGCCCTAGATATGAGCAAGGCGAAGGTCAGCACGACGACCAAACCATTGCTCGAAGGGTGTGACATGATGAGGTAATAGACCATGGGGAACACGGTTCCAAACCCACATCATGTAGGAAATGGCCTCGAATGCAAACAGTGGAGGGAGGTCAAACTCGACAAGAAGGGTGCGAACACCGTCAGCAAGAGTGTGGTTTCAATTCTCTGACACTCTGTTTTGCTGAGGTATGTACGGAGCAGAGAGCTCCAGGTGCACCTTTTGAGACTGAAGGAAGGGGGCCGTGGGACCCATAAACTCCTCACCACAATTGGAGTGAAATACGATTAGCTCACGCTGGCAAGGACGCTCAGCTCGATCGTGGGCCCAACGTCGCTTTTCTGGCGAATGGAAAAGATCCATCAAAAGCGCGAAAATCATCCCTAAGACACAAGGTGTACAGACCAACACCCCCCATGAATTCCTTGGGGAGCGGGCCCATAACGTCCGCATGGACAAGGGCAAAGGGATGCAGCGTGCACAAATCAGACGAAGGAAAGGAAGGGCGATGAAACTTGCCTTGTGCGCAATCAAGACTGTCAGCAGTATGGGACAAGGAATGTGCCAGGGTCAAGAGTAGGCTGATGACACAAGAGGTTATGGACGGTGGTTGTATGCACATGACACAGGTGGCGACGAAGCAAACATGTGTGTGCAAGGAAAAGCGAGAAGGTAACATGCACATGTGCTGCTACATTGACCAAGGGCGATGGTGCAAACAAGGGCACACAATGCCATTTGTCACAACACAGACCACAAAGCACAGGATGATCGGGCGACTGCAGCAACATAGTACCAATAGCACGAGATGAGACAAAGTCCATGCCCTGGTCATCCAAGGTAGTGACAGACAGCAAGCTGACCTCAAGCGCAGGGACAAAGAGGACATCAGGCAAGACAATGTCACCTGGTGAACCAAAAAAACGCACGACACCGACGCCTTGAACTGGCAGCATTTGGCCAGAGCTAGTGCGGACAAAGCGTACATCACCAACAAGCCCCAACGTGACAAAGGCATCGGGAGAAGACGTCATGTGATGAGTGGCGCCAGACTCGATGATCAAAGACCACTCAACACACGAGAAGGAGCGGTCACATGACTCTGCACGACACTGCAAGCTAGGACAGGACATGACGTAGTGTGGCCAAAAGTCACAGCAAGGAGACGGGGAAGGGTAAATGACTGTCAATGCTCAACCCCACCACAGACGACACAGCCCCACCATCCGACGCCCCCCGAAGGGCTCCATCCGACAGAAAACAGTGACCTCTTGACTCAACAGTCAAACTCATACCGAAGGAGAAAACGGAGGCTGAGAAAAGGAAGGGAATGAAGAGGCCGTAGAAGACATGTCTGGACGATGTGATGGCTCCAGATGTTGATGTTCATTGGAAACTCACATCTCTATGCCCTCTTGTCTCCTCCTCCATACACACACCTGTACAGATTAACTGATGTGACCTCACCTGGGAAGACGTCAACCGATCCAACCATGATTGGCGTCTCTGGCAACATGCCACAACTACTTCACCCAGGAGTTCCCTCTGGCACATGCATGGTCATGGCTTGACTCTCTATCTTTGATGCGGGAGGTGCTAGGGCTCGTACTCTCTCACTACCATGCCCTGTATCATGTTTACTTGCCTTGAGTGTTTCTGTGGCAGCTGCATTTTCTGGGTGCTGATCCTTAGGGGGCCACCGTGCCGGGTTCACCCGTGCATCGGTGAGTAGCCGCCACTTGGTTTAATACCAAGCAGTCAGGCTCGACCCCCGGGTGGCGGTGTGGGCTTATTTGGGCGTCTTGCTCGCTGCGAGTGCACGCTCACCTGTTACTAAGTCTCGCTCGCTCTCCCCTCACTTTTCGTCTTGGATCCTCTCCCGAGTTGTTAGGGTAAGTGTTCTCCGCATCCATGGCGTTTCGTGAGCTTCTTCGTGCCTGATTTCTAATTCTCACACACGTGCCCTAGGAAGTTGCCTAGTAACTACTGGTATCAGAGCAATGAGGACCTGTCCCCACTGCTCGTCGATCCTGGCCCTCCGAAATCGCTCACCAATGGCTTGGTGCCCCACGTGGGCTCTCAGCGTTCTCGCCTCGTCCTGCCACAAACCCCCTCTTTGCAGCGTATCTTCGTTGCTGGCTGCATCTTTGACATCTGGCAGCAGCACCTAGAGGTGTTCATGCAGTCTGCACCGGTTGCGTGACTCTCGTGCAGCAATCCCATCTCGCAATCGCCTACACCCGTGAGCGGTCGTGCGTGGACCTCCCTCTCCGCATGATACTCAGCGTTCACTATAGTCTTCCTACCTCCTCCAGTGGGCCGAGCCTCTGCCGCTTGGTGACTGATCCCACTGCAGCGCTCTTCGTACACTCGGCCCCACTCTTGCATGCCCGGAGATCCTCACTACTCTCTCTCTTAAAGTGGTTCTCCATCGTTGCGGTCTTCTGCCACTGTGCCTGGAGCACTCTGCTCCATTCATCCCCGCTGTCCTGCGGTAGCCTGCAGCACCACGACGCACCAGGCCCCGTGCAATTTTTTTTCTCACAGCACCTAGCGGTAGGCGCACATATTGGATGCTTCTACAGCCATAGCAACGGTCACGGTCCATTGACGGCCCTCCAGATGAGGACCTTGACTCCCCTTGTACGGCTGCACGCTACGCTGACCACGGGTTGGAGGATTCTCGCCTCTTCGACCCTCCTCCAATCCTAGACAATGGCACACCTTTGTGGTTCCGCATGCTCCACACCTCCCATTGGCGCGAGGAACTTGCTGGACTGGACGAAGGGGAGATGGCTGAGCGTGAAGAGGAGATCAACGGGCAGGTTTACACGGCGGATGACCTGCCGCCATCGCCACCCAATTCCTCAAACATGTGACCTACTCCCGACCCCACATCTACTTCATCTCCCACAACAGCCGCATCACCTGGGTCGTCGCCAACTCCAGAGGTACCCGGGATGATCTCGCAGACTCAACTGCAGCCGCCGTTGGCTCCATTCGCACTTCCACAGTAGCTGCAGTTCTGACCTCCACCGGTGTCCCTAGGGAGCTCACATCTCACGTCACCACAGGGGTCCTTGTTGCGTCAGCATCAGCGGCGGTAGCCGGAGCCACAGTCACAGGCCTTCTCTGCCTCACCGTGGCAGTTGCAGGGTAGATTGCTGTCCTCTTCTGATGACACTACATCTGCTGACTCATCTGTGCCTCCGGGTGGTGGTGTTCTCAATTCTTCTTCCCCCTCTCTCTCAGCAACCACTCTTGCTCGGGTCCTTCTCCCTGCACGACAGAAGGACTTCGAGACACCACCACCGCAGTTTACTTCCAGACTCACTTTCACCTCATGAGAAATGTGCTTCAGCAGGTGGGCCCAAGGAGAACTGATGTGGAAGTACTACTCCCCTCCAAAGCCGTCCTTTGTGCCACAGCCAACAGAGGCGGCCCGAGCCGTTCGCGCTCTCATCAATGCATGACACGAAAGCCTTCTTGATGGCATTGGTACGTACAATGAAGATCCAACACGAGGCACACGTGCTGACCCTGTCAGTGCATACGCCCTCATTCGTCGCCGCAAGACAGTCACTGGGCATGCAGCCCATAGTGCTCTAACAGTACAGTTTAACACACTGTAGATGCAGGCTGATGAGATAGCGGACGAGTATTGGACACGCGGTCTACGCTTACTGCAAGACCTGAGCAAGGCTGCTCCTGGTCCCCTGTCTACCTGTTTGTCCATTGTTGCGGGTCTCATCCCTGAGCTCTCAGATCTCTACCTTCACGTCTCCCAGGCAAAGCTCAAGCGTCTTGCTTCTGCTCCGCTCCCTGCAGACACTCTGCCAGGGATTGGACCCCTCTATGATTTCACCGCTTCATGCCTCACAGGATTGGCGAAACAGTCTGCAAAACAAGCGCATGAATCGTGCTGCCCTCGTTGCAGTCACCACCTCCTCGTCCTCTTCTGCAGCTGTTGTCATCTCACCCTCAGTTTCCCCTTCTCATGCGGCAGCTCACTCCACTCAGGCTGCTTCTAGGGGCGGGGGCGGTGGCTCCAATCGTGGGGGTGGCCGTGGTGGTGGGAAAGGGCGTGGGTAATCGGGGTGGTAAGCCATCCTCCAGCTCCACCACCAGCACCGATGTCACCTGCTGGAACTGTGGCGCATCTGGCCATTCTGTGCCCAAATGCCCTACGCCACGTGATGATGTATGTTTTGCCTCCTCCATGCGCGTCCATTGGGCATGCACAAGCGTCACCTCCTCCTCCTTCGCAGCAGCAGCGATGACGGTCGTATCTCTTTCACCTTCTTCTTCGGCTTTTGCTCTTTCACCTCTGCTCCCCTTCAGCCGTCGCCTTCACAAACCAGTCCTTGGGGCTGGATCCCGCCCCCGACCGGTCCCTCCTACTATGGTGCTCCGTCCTCACACTACACCGCATCCTCCTGGATGCATGACGATGGCCATATCTCTGACCGCTCCTCCGATCGCTCATCCGATCGCTCCTCTGACTGCCGTGACGAGGAGCGTGTTCTTAAGCGGCGCCTGGCGGAGCTCCTCCACCTTCACTCTCAGGGAGGTGAGAGTGTGAGTGGCCCATGTCGTGTGTCTGTCTGTGTGCCTGACGCCATCCTTTGTGGTGTAGTGTCTAGGGATGTTCAGGGGACCCTGCCTGATGCATGTGATTGGATTGAGGACTGGAAGTCTCACACGTTCCCCACTCCTCTTGGTGCCCCATCCTCTCTGTCTCTTTGTGGCACTGTCGCTGTCTGTCTTGTCCTCCCCACCTCGCGTGCAGCCCCTGGCCTCTGGATCATTGATTCCGAGGCCACCCATCACATGACTTCCTATCTCTCCTCCTTTGTCTCCCTTGGCCCTGTCGGCTTTGTTCGTTCTGTGCGCACTGGCTCCGGCCAACTCCTCCGAGTGCACGGTGTTGGTGGTGTTCGTTTCGTTGGTCCTAGAGGTACGGTCTATCTCCTTGACGTGCTGTACGTTCCAGATCTTGAGGTCAGCCTGTTCTTTGTGTGCACCCTTGACAACCAAGGCATGGACTTCTCGTCCAACCGCGGCGTTGCCTTGATTTTCTCCGCTCATCCGGCCGTGTTGTTCTGCACAGAGTGTGCTGTGATCGTTTGTTTTGTATTCCGCTTTCCCTGCCCTTGTCTTCCGCTGCCTCTGCTCTTGTTCATGTGGTGCCCTCCTTGTCTCCCGCTCACGTTGACCTCTTTCAACGTCGGCTCTGGCACATTCACACTGCTGCCATCCAGCGCCTCCTCCGCCTGTAGCCTGCTATGAGCCTGGATCCCGCCACCTTTGCACCTCCCTGCTCCTCGAGCTTTCTTGACTGTGCCATTGGCAAGATGCACCGCTCTCCATTCTCCACGTCTGAGTCCGGGTCCTCTCACCCTCTTGACCTTGTCCATGCTGATGTCATGGGTCCTTTGCCCCATGACTTCCTTGGTGGTCTCGGTCGCTATGTTCTCTGCTTGACGGATGACTTCTCCCGGTACCGTTGGGTCTTTGCCCTTCGTCATAAAAGTAATGTAACCGATGTCCTTGAAGCATGGATTCCTTAGGCCAAACGAGCGTGTCTTCATTCCCTACGTGTGTTTCGTAGTGACAAAGGGGGTGAGTTCTTTGGTCCCACCTCTCGCTTCCTTGAGTCTCGTGGTGTTCATCTTGAGTCGACTGCCCCCTACACCCCACAGCAAAACGGCGTGTCTGAATGCTGGAATCGCACGCTTGCTGATGGTGTGCGCGCACTTCTCTCCGCCTCTGGTCAGTCCCCGCTGTTCGCCATAGGTAAAACTCCTGGATTTGGATAGGTAAGTTGCCTATTACTATTTCTAAAAAAAAGCATGGTCCATGACCATGCTTTTTAAGGCATGTCATGGTCATGGCTTGACTCTTTATCTTTGATGGGAAAGGTGCTAGGGCTCGTACACTCTCACTGCCGTGCCCTGCATCATGTTTACTCGCCTTGAGTGTTTCTGGTGGAGCTGTATTTTCCGGGTGCTGGCCACCATGCCGGGTTCACCCGTGCATTGGTGAGTAGCCGCCACTTGGTTTCATACCAAGCGGTCGGGCTCGACCCCCGGGTGGCGGTGTGGGCGTGCTCGGGTGTCTTGCTCAATGCGAGTGCACGCTCACCGGTTGCTAGGTCTCGCTCGCTCCTCCCTCACTTTTCGTCTTGGATCCTTTCCCGAGTTGTTAAGGCATTTTTTCTCCGCATCCATGACGTTCCGTGTGCTTCTTCGCGCCTGGTCGCTACTTCTCACACACGTGCCTTAGGAAGTTGCCTAGTAACTACACCAGAAAGGACTGAGCTGATGCTGCAACGAAGGATGGAGCTGCGGGCCGGAGCCACAACGAAGGAATGTATGAGGAAGAAGGTGGCCCATAGACCGTGGTGAAGTAGGGTGGCGGAAGCCAATGCCATCCTGAGTGGGGTACCGCTAGTGGTCCGAATTCGAATACTTCGCAAATTTTGACCCCAATTTGGAATTCGTCCGAATTCGATAATTGGCATTCTTCTAGGCTTGAATTAAATTTGTGAAATTTATGAAAATTAGAATACAAATTCGTGTACTTTCTAAAATTTGAATTGAATTCGTGAATAGAAATTCATCCAAATTTCGAAGAAAAAAAAATATTTTGACCACCATGTACCAGATTTTGCCCGTTACAATAGCAACTTGGCTTTCTTCTCCACCATACTTTTGCACACTATTCCCTTTGCAAGAAGAAACCGGCAGTCAAAACCTCTTTACCACCCACTTTCGGGGCGACTTGGTGCCATTTTTTGTGGAGATACATTAACAAATCTGGCATAATTCATGAAAAATCGTGGAAATTTGTGGAAATTCGTGAAATTCGAGAAAATTCATGAAATTCGTGAGTTCACGAACAATTCGCGAATAAATTCGAGGCCCCAAAACACAAATTTGAATTCGGCAAACTGGTCGAATATTTGAATTCGCGAATTAATTTGCCAAGTCGAAATTCGAATTTGGACCCATAGGTACCGCCACTGCCGGGGACGTCGGGACGGGCGTTGGAACAACCAATGTCACGACGACGGTGGTCTCCCACCGCACAGGGTCAGACTCCCATGTGCAAGATTCTTGACCAGAAGAAGAAGGAATGAAAGACAACACCCAAGGAAGTGGTCTCCCTGCGGCACTGGGACAAACCCCGAATGCCCGGGTCTTGACCAAGGAGAAACAGAGAAAGGAAAAATAAAGTAAGATAAATAAAGGAAGAAAAGAAATATAACGGCTTGACAGACCTAGTCTGGGAACAGAACACCCGGGTTCACCCAGGATGGGTGACCCAAGGAGGGGTTGGCTAACCCCTTTTTTTTTTTTGGATGCGAGCCAGCTCAAACCCGTCGAACGACAAACCCGTCTATCGACGGACTCGTCGATCGATGGGTTGGTCGACCGACGAGCAGAAGGCGCGGGAAGCTGCAAGGCAGCTCCTCACCTGCTGCGCTGCTGTCAGCTGCGTCAGTCATCGCGGTTGTTGTTGTTGTGCTTGTGGACCTCTTGCTGCTGAAATTGATGTTTGCGCTGCTGGTTTGATGTTGCTTCTACTGGTACTCCCACTGCTGCAGCTGCTGGCGCCACCAATGCTGCAGTTGCTGCAACAGTTGCACTACAGCATCTGCCGCTATTGCTGCTGCCACTAGTCCTCCTGCTGCTGCTGCTGCTGCTGCTGCTGCTGTTGCTGATGTAGCGGGTGCTGCTCCTCTGGCGGCCGAAGACGCCGCCGTGGCAAGAGCCGCTGCTTCTGCCGCAATGCCGCCAATGCTATTGCTGGTGCAACAGTTGCACTGCAACAGCTGCCGCTATTGCTCGTGCCGCTGGTGCTGATGGTGGCCTGGCCTGACATGTATCACCCAGGCCAGTGTGTGGCTGCCAATGCAGCCACTGTTGCTTCTACTGCATGTGGTTGCCAATGCAGCCGCTACTGTTGCTGAAGCCAATACAGCAACTGCAGCAGGCTTGGCTGCTGCTGTTGGTGCTGTGACGGCCTAAGACGTCGTCACTCGTGTGTCTCGTCACCGCCAAGACGGCCACTGTGACGAAGGGAGCTGTCAGAAGACTGTGGCAGCATTCCGCCTCCGGCTCTGCTGGAGGACTACGTGACGTGAGCCCTTAGCTCAGGGCCTCCACGTCCCCAGGACCAGTATGCCCCACCTAGCCCAGCCCAGCCCAGATGCCTCCGGTGCCGCTGCTACGTGTGTGTGGTGGGAGAGAGAGGTCGTGTCCCTCTACTTGCTCTGATACCACGAGGGAATAGAGGAACCCCCTGAGTAACATTCTCCGTGATAGGGAATGCTCTAAAGAACACAACGTGACAGAAGGCACTCTGAACGTTGGAGAGACGGCAAAGGTATGCTCTGAAATATAGAAGAAGAGTTAGGAAGCAACATACAAGTGTATGTATCTAGTCTTCCCAACGTGCACGGAACTAAGCGCACGCGTCTAACCAACCGGTCAGAAAATAGGATAACCTGGCTGCAAGCTCCAAAACAACAGCAAGAGGGAACCCGACAGGCGTACGGGCTCCTCGGTTATCCGAATCACAAACCAAAAGAAGCGACAGGTACAAAAACAGAAACTCTACGCTACTGCATCATGAACGTGCAAGGATAATACTACTGAGAAAATGGATCGTGGGAGGTGGTCACCGAGAAAACCCTGGAGACCCCGTGAGGTAGCGCTGACTGGTGCTGACGCTGTCAAAGGAGCTGTCGAGTGTCCCGGCACACTGGCGAGCTGTGACCACAAGTCCAGAGGTCAGCACCACTCACACCAACAAAATGTGTCCAAAAATCCAAGGCCAAAAATTTAAGTCGAGAATAAATGTCACTTAATTCAGTTTTAAAACATTGTCGAGTGTAAAGGACACTACAATAGAATGCTTGCTCTTGCAGCTCCTTCGACCTGCCCTTGGAGACATGGCCCGAGTCTCATTGTGGAGGTTTTAATGCACATAGATCTCTTTGCTTGCAAACATTTTTGGGTGTTGAGCAATTCCTGTGATTTTATAGGTAGGCGGTTTGGGGGCATACAAGTTACCAGCCACTAAGTGTGTGCAGATGACCATGTTCAAGAAGCAACACTCCCCTTCGCGTCCTCTGGATTCAGCTTCAATGTGCATAAAAACTATACTGTACCTCACATCTTCAACTTACTCTTTGTTTTGTCCAAAAGATACAATAGAATAAACATCGGTGAAGGTAGTATCCATGCTATGTAGTTCCTTGAATGACATGAGGGAACAAAGGCAAGGGATAGAGTCAGAGAGTGGGAGAGAGGGAGACGCCATGGGTTCTATTGCAAGCTCACTTCCAGAGTGTGAAAAACAAGTAGCAAGGATTTGGATGGAGCCAGGACTTGAGCTGGTTACTAAGCCCCACCTCGTGCATCATGCATGAGGTGTGGTTTGTAGGTATTTGAGACTATCGGCTTAAGCCGCCTAGGAAGCATAGAGATGCCATGGATCCATGGTGGCATAGACAACAAATGGGAGAACCCTTTTGAGAAACTTAGCGAGAGTCGACAACTAGTAACGAGAGTAACAATCCAGCATGGTGATGTCAACCGGCCAACCGGGCCACCCACGCGAGTGGCTTGACGTGGGGCCCGGCTGCCATCCCGGGGTCAAACCAACCGTTCGGCAAAGACACCGCCGTGGTTTTCTCACACTCCAGCATAACTGAGAGTGTGACCCCGTAGGATCAGCAACCCGGTGCTCTACACAACAAAGCTAGCTAGGCATGCATATCAACCATGAGGAAGTCCACATCAACCACAAGTGTATGTAGATGCATCTCTCTCTCTCTCTCTCTCTCTCTCTCTCTCTCTCTCTCTCTGT